>ML805968.1:201839-229893 GCA_009831015.1 Picea engelmannii | reverse complement strand
AAATTGGAGGAAATAGGGTAAGAGTATTTCCCATGGATGTTGATCCAACTATAAGGGACATGACCTACTTTCCCCTCATGATAGCCATGTTTCTTAATAATGTTTTCTCTACTTCTTTTTCCTTGGTCTTCTAAAAGAAACAATACTTGTACTTTGGTGATCGACACCAAATCATTGGAAAATAAAAATTGCAAACTAATCCACTAAGTTCCATGTTCTTTTAGATAGAATATATAGCATTCACATCTAGTTAAGGCTATATTAAAGTTGGGATAGCCCATAGGTTCTCATTTACTTTGATCCTCGATGAAACAATCTCATCTTCATTGTGAACTATTGGCACAGGGGTAGACCCAGGGTTCAACGCTACAACAGCGCACCAACAAAACCCTAAATATCGGCCCTTTCGGCAACACCTGTGAAGCAGATGAAGTCTCACCAGAGGTAGAGGCAAGGGTGGTTGCAAGACTCAGGTGTTTGCAACCTTAGCTAGGACACAGATCTGTGATTGTAGTGGTTCACCCCCACCCTGGGGCTACGTCCACCAACTCTTCTTCTTTATTAGCTTCTTCAATGGGTTACATGCACAGAGCCTCAAAACCTTTCTCCACATAGGACAGAAGACCTGCGCAGCTCGCTAGATCTGTCTTCCTTGCGTTACAGCACAAAGCCTTCCACCATCTGTTACAACCACTTACACTTAACTCTGCAAGTTTCTTACAGTCATGCACAAAGCACTTACAGGCCCTACTTGCACTTAGCATATGTTTACATTTGGCTAGTGGCCTAACATCACATAGATGTTCCTCCTTACATTGCCTAGACATCTATTTATACATTACAAAATAGGCCTAAGAATGGGTAAACCCATGGGTCGACATCCCAATCCCATTACATAATCCCAAAAAGGACCTAAAAAGAAGCCAAGATCCCATGATCTCCGCTTCGTCTTGCACTCCTCCTTCGACAGGATATTGAAGTCCAAAATAGGTCAACATGACCAAGAATCTCCCAAAACTTGGTCAAGGGCCAACATGAACTTAATAGAGCATTTATCCTAAGATAGGTTATTTTCTTTGTACATTAATATAGAGTAGTTTTTTGAGTCTATGAAAGGCTTGGAAGAAATTGACCTTCTTCAAGTAGATTTCCATGTTCCTTGAGTATCCTAGATGGAGCAAAATGCTCACCTCTCACCCATAGGTTGGCATATTTTTCTTTGTACTTGATATGGGAGAGATCATTTCTCCATATCACTTGATGGATCATGAAGGATGTGAGATCCCTTAGTTGGATATCCCCCACAAAGGGTTAGGATTCCAACTTCTATGAGAAATTTGAAGAAAGTTGTGTTGGTAAAGTTCACACATCAGATTTTGGTCTTTTTCAATGCAATTAGCATATGCTCTCAAGATGTGTTCAAGGTTTAAGATATCATGGGAGCTACCTGAAGTTAGAGATTTCATATAAAATGGTATCATTTTTTTTTATTTTAAGGAAATAATATAGAATGGAGAAGCAAATCTATAGGCCAAGGATGCATGAGCCAAGATGCATAATTGTTTCTTATCTTCCCTTAATTTTTGTACCATTTGATCCAGGTGGATATCGGTGGCCACCCACCTCTTTCAGCTGGCTCACATACAACTTTCATCTTGGCAATAACAATTTTCATCTTGGCGGTTTTGTTTCTAGATTTTCGAGTCTCAAACTTTCGAGGTCATTTTGAGGCCCTAAACAATGCTTTTTGGACTTTTGGGGGGGATAAGGGTTACCAAAAACATGTCCTAAAACCAACGGAAGTTGTACTTCTCAAATAGAAATTTCTGACAAGGTATTGGATGCCCCAAACGAAGATCGTATGCAAAAGTTACGACCCCGAGAAGTTGATGTACCAACTTACCCCAATGGGGCCCACGTGACTTTTGATGCTTCATCTCCTAGGGTTAGGTTTTTTGGATTTCTAGGGTTTGGGAATTCGTGTTTTGATGTAAAAAGGGGAGCCTCATTGTACTCATCTTCTTGCGAATGAGCGTAGCCATCACATCTCTTCCCAGAGATAAGCTGTCATCATTCTAGCAAGCTTATTTAAGTCTATATTTTACAGTTTCAACACATTTTTCATTTAATAGAAGTCAAGTTTTACTATATCTCTATTATTATTCAATGTGTCTCTATGTTAATATTATAGATCTGTGTTCATTTCGTTCCACTCATAAATCTGGATCAGTGGTATCAGAGTGGTCTTCTCCTTGTCATTTTTTAGTGCATGTCCCCGACGAGGTTAGGGTATAGAGAGTTGGGACTCGAGCTTGTTTCTCTTGAGGACAACTTCTCTTGCATGCCCAAGAAACCTTCCATGGCGGGAGAAAAGAAAGACGACGAGACATGAGATCCTTTCAAAATGTTGCTCGAGGAAGCCCTCAAGTGAGAGAAGAACTAGATGATGGATAGCTTTTCACAAATCCTTCGAAAACTGTCGAAAAGGGACGCATCTACCTCAAACGGAGGTTCCACCCCCTTCAAGGTACAGATCAATTTTTATATTCCTATATTCCAAGGTCAAATAGATGCAGATGTTGTAGATAAATGGTTAAACCTTCCAGAAGGGTATTTTTTTGTCCACAACTTTTCCGATAGAGAAAAGATTACATTTGTGCTCCTCAAGATCGTCCCCCATATCAAATATTGGTGGGAGACTTTATGTGAGAAAAAAGAAACAAGGGGATCTATATTATTTGTAGTTGCACCCACTTGGGGTTCCTTCAGGGATGTTATTAAGCAACAATACTACCATGTTGGAAGTTACGACAACCGATATACAAGATGGACTAGACTGTGGTAGGAAAAGGACCAAACAGTGCCAGAGTTCACCAATGTTTTCCATACATTGCGCACCAAGTTGGGTATCAAAGACTCTGAGTGACATGTGGTGCTCAAGTACCATGACGGTATGCATAGATAAATCCAGACAAAAATGGGGTTTCTAGACATTTCGTCCTTGGGAGCGACCTATCGATATGCTGTCAAAATCGAACAGAAGACATGGCAGTTTGGGTCTACAAACCCCTCATAACATAAGTAGGGAAAAGGAGGCCTCAACCCACAGAACAAAGGTAAAATGAAGGATGGGAAGTCTCAGGACAACAAATCCCAACCGCAAACAAAGAAGGACAATGGGAATAAAAAGAAAGACACTGGGAAATGGTGTGATTTCCATAAGAGCCCCTGGCATAACACCATTGAATGCTACTCAAAGTAGTCATTGGTGGTCGAGGTTAAAGCCTCTGAATCATATGCAAGCTCCGACTTAGAGTTGGAACCATACAGAGGAAGATGGATCATTGATGCAAAACCCAGTTACACCACCAAGGTCCATCTCGACAAACCTAAAGAACCAGAGGAAGGTGAACGCCTCTTTCATTCATAGATGCGGGTAAAGGGTACTTCACTGCACTTCATCATTGATAGTGGTATCCAGAAGAACCTCATCTCAGCAGAGGTCGTCAAGTGGTTGCCTCTGTCGACATAACCACACCCCTAGTCATACACCATCAGATGGGTCTACCAAGGAAGCGATCTTCGCGTCAGCCAACAATGTCCACTAACCTACGGCATCAAGCCCTTCAAACATGAGGTATTGTGTGACATCGCCCCCCTTGAAGTTTGTGATGTTCTTTTGGGCCAAACTTATTTATAGAAACATCATGTTGTATATGATTCTAGGCCTTGTAGTGTTATTATTACTTTGGACAAGAGATTATACATGATACCAGAGGTAGTCCCATCTACCGTCATTTCCTTGATCTGTACCAAGCAATGCAAGAAGGTCATCTCTCATACTGGGAATTTTTTCTTCTTCATGATTTGTGCTCAGAGTGAACGGAAGGTTTCAACCACATCCATGGCCTCCACGACAAGCCTCTCCACGGAAAAAGAGAAAGTGGATAAGGTCATGGAAGAATACAAAGACATCTTCTCCTAACCCATCGAGGTACCTCTGCACTGTCAGGTCAAGCACTCAATCGATCTGACCCTCGGTGCACCCCTTCTAAATGGGACATTCTGTTACCGCTCTCTATCAGAAAATGAGGAAATCAAGCACCGAATCCAAGAGTTGCTCGAAAAGGGTCACATCCGCCCAATCTCAACACCTTGTGGAATCTCAATCGTGCTTGTGCAGAATAAAGACGGGTCCTGTGACTTTTCATTGATTATCGGGCCCTAAATAAAATCACAGTTGGGAACCAATACCCAATTCCCTAAATTGATGATCTCCTTGACTAGATCAAGGGGGAAAAGTACTTCAGTAAGATTGATCTGAAGTCCAGCTACCACCAGGTTCCAATAGAGCATATTGATGTATGGAAGACTTCCTTCAAGTCCAAAGAAGGTATTTTTGAATGGTTGGTCATGCCCTTTGGCTTGAAAAATGCCCAAACAACTTCCATCGGGATGATGGACAATATCTTACGGCATTTCACCAATTCTTTTGTAGTAGTGTATTTGGATGACATCCTCATCTTCAGCAAGAATTGGGTGGAACACTTGCAACACAATCAACCGACTATGCACACTCTATGGCAACACAAGCTATATGAAAATTTGGAAAAAATCTCCTTCAGAATGAACAGGGTCTAGTATCTAGGATACATTGTTGATGAGCATGGGGTGCATATCAATTCAGCCAAAATCCAAGTCATTTGTGACTGGACAGCCCCGACCACACTCACTTAGCTCCGAAGCTTCTTAGGCCTTGTTAATTTCTATCGTAGGTTCATGTTAGGATTCTCCCACATTGCATAGGCCCTTAGCCAAGTGACCAGGGGCGGTGGCAAGGAAAAATTTGTGTGGGTTCAATCGCAACAAAAATTGTTTGATGATTTGAAGCAACGCTTGTGCTCAACCTCGGTGCTCTCATTACCCAACCTGCAACAGTCATTTGAGATTGAGACAGATGCTTTAGACTATGTTGTGGACACGGTTTTCACTCAACATGGACTTCACGTGGCCTATCATAGTGAGACATTATTACATATTGTTCATAAGTACCCCACTTACGACAAAGAAATGTACTCCATTGTACAAGTCTACGCCTGTCTTGGGAAGGAGACAGTCATCCACACTGATCATAAGCCTCTGTAGTTTATGCAGACACAAGGAAAATTGTAGAATGACCGCCATCAAAATTGGTCCATATACTTGTAGTAGTTCCATCTCAACATCAAGTATAAGACAGGGAGCACCAACCGCATCGCTAACTGCCTTAGTCGACCTCCAGTTGTTGCAATAACCACAGTGATACACTCCTGCAAACATGAGACCTCCAGATTTCCCCAAATCTATGATCGAGATCCTGACTTCGCCACTACCTACTAGAAGCTAAGCACAAACACAAATGTCATTTATTTTCAGAAGGGTTATTATGCAATCTGGGCCATATTTGTGTTCCATCAAGCGAGCACATGAAGTTGATTTGGGAAGCTCACTACAGTTGGGTGGCAGGACACTTCAGCATAAAGAAGATAGTGGTAGTGCTACAACAACATTTCTATTGGTTGAAACTCTGACAGGATGTCCGCAAGTATATCAGGTCTTGCACGACCTGCGTCATTGCCAAACTAGCCATTAAGAAACAAGGAATGTAGACCCCTCTTCCTACTACTGACATGCACTACGAATCCATATCAATGGAATACATGTCAGGCCTTCATTCAACCAAGCAGGGAAATGATTATGTTTTCATGGTTGTTGATCGATTTTCCAAGATGGCGATTTTGGTCACCTACAAGAATAGCATCACAATAGAGGCCACTGCCAAGATCTTCTTTTAATGAGTGTGGGTACATTTTTGGATACCACAAACCATCATCTATGATCGAGACAGTCATTTCCTCAACACATTTTGTTCGAGCCTCTAGTCACGACTAGACACCAAGCTCACCAAATCCATGGTCGTCCACCCCCAAACGAACGACCAAACCGAGGTTGTTAACAGGATGATCGTGCATATTTTATGCATGTACAATTCCAAGTTTCCAGGCACATAGGATAATATTCTTCCTTATGTTCAACACAGTTACAACAGAGCCATACATAGCTCAACCAGCCATAGCCCCTTTCAGGTGGGATTGGGATTTTAACCATTGGGTCCCATGGATGTTTCACTACCCCTCACGTACACCCAGGAAGAATCATCCCACGTGCAAACCGAAGCTAACAAATCCACCCAGTTCATTGACCGAATCCAACACATCCACCGACAGGTTCAGGATATTTTGCAGAAGTTTAATGCCAAGTACAAGTAGTTTCATGATAAACATCGGGTGCCACACAAGTTTCAGGTGGGAGATAAATTTTAGTTGAACTTGCAAAAAGAACACCTTATAGGACCCCATCAGAAGCTTTGTCCACTCCACTATGGACCTTATACCATCACCAAGGCTGTGGGTGGAAATTATTTTTAGCTCAACATTCCCTCCTTCCTTGGCTTGCACCAATTGTTTAATGTGGACCTCCTTCATCCATACTTTCCACCATTATTGGACACCTCGGAGATAGCAGAAAAATTGACACCAACAGAGCTCAACCCTCACTGCATGGAATAGGAATCCACTGATCAGATCATGGACACACAGGTCAAGGGAACTCACCAGCATAAGCTTCAACTTTATCGGGTTTTCAAAGCAGGATAACTCCTGCACCAAGGCAAGTGGCTCACTCGAGGCCAAATTCAGCGAAAGTTTCCCCATCTGATGGGGGAACTCAACGTAATGGAGACCATTTCTTCCTAAGGAGGGAGTATTGATATAGGTGGATATCGGTGGCCACCCACCTCTTTTATTTGGATCACATACAACTTTCATCTTAGCAGTTACGGTTTTCATCTTGGCAATTTTGTTTCTAGATTTTCGAGTCCCAAACTTCTGGGGTCGTTTTGAGGCCCTAAACGACCTTTTTTTGCACTTTTGGGGAGTCGGGTGTTATTAATGACATTCCTTATCCCCTAGCTGAATTTGTACTTCTCATATAAACCTTTCTGATGAGGTATCGAATGCCCCAAACAGAGATCGTATGCAAAAGTTACGACCCTGGGAAGTTGATGTACCAACTTACCCCAACATGGCCCACATGACTTTTTGTTCTTCATCACCTAGGGTTAGGGTTTTGGATGTCTAGGGTTTTGGAATTCACGTTTTTATGTAAAAATGATTTTGGAGCCTCATTGTACTCATCTTCTTGTGAATTAGTGTAGTCGTCACCTCTTCTCAAAGATAATATGCCACCATTCTAGCAAGCTTGTTTCAGTCAACATTTTACAGTTTCAACACATTTCTCATTTAATAGAAGTCAATTTTTATTGTATCTTTGTTATTATTCAATGTGTCTTTGTGTTAGTATTATATATATGTGTTTTCATTTCATTCTTCTCTTAAATATGGATCACCATTTCTTTATTTTCTTATCTTCTTTATGTTCTATCCACAAGGATTGTCTTTTTTCCTTAGTCTCCGCAAAAAAAGTAGTCTAGTGTTTTATCATATTGTTTATGTTTTTTTTATGTTCTTCTAATGAAATCATTCATGGATCAAAATATTCAACATCCTTTTTCCATTTTGCAATATCAAATTTCAATAGGTCTATCTTTATATTGTCTTTGGAAACCCCTTCTTTCGAGAGTACATTCATATTTTCTAGGTTTTTTAGACATGAGTTATCAACTAGTAGTAGCTCTACCTCTAATTATTCATCTCTGGCTCTATTGTTTTATTTTGTATCTTTTTATGTAGAAAAATCTAAATCTTGATGGATATATGCAATAGTTTCATTGATGTTGTTCTCCAAATAATCATCTAGATTCATGGGTTCAACTAGAGGGTCTATCTCATGGGTATACTAGGAACATCATGCTCTATCTTTTCATTGATTTCCATATTGCAATTACCTTCACATTAAGCAAAAGGTAATTTTTCGACCTTAGCAATGGACTCTACTAGAATATTTAATCCCTATAGATCCTTAATATTCCTTTTTTCTTTAACATAAGCCAATTTTCAATGCAAACATTTACTCTACTCAATCTTAGATTTATCTTCACTAAAGTAGAGTAAGAGGGTTTATGGAATAAAAAGGGCTTACTAATTATTCAACAAAACTTCTTGATTTGTTTGAATGGAAAAATGTTGCCAATGGTTCCTTCAATAAAATCCAATTGATATGGTTCTTATGGAGCTTTTGCATCTTGGCTGGTGAAAACTACAAACCTGGTGTGGTAGTATTTAAACCGATATTGAAAGTTTCTTGTGGAGGGGTGAATCCCCCTATACTTCACTCTTGATCACAAATGGAAGAATAGTTTTAGGGATTCATCAAATTCCCCAACTTCTAGACAGGTAGGACCTGCTTCATCACCCCTTGGTGGACTTGTTTCCAACACGTGGGTGTCTTCTCTTTCCTTTGCATGTTTCTCTTATACTACATTCTAAGGAGGTGGGTGTGAAACAAATGTTGTCAAGGTCTGAAATCTTTATGAAAGGGAATCTATGATGATGATTTTAATGAGACCATGGTTAGATAGGATTTTCTCATGACTTTTGTTGTTACTCCTTACCATTTTGGCCATTTTTTACAAAGAGCGGAGCGGAAAGGAAGGAAGTTTGATGTGATCTTGATTTGAAATGTGTAAGGAGTTTGAAATGGTAAAGACATTGTGAATTGAAATGGCCTTCACAAGTGAGATACTTCTATATGAATTAATATACTTCACCCCAAGGTTGAGGAAGTGGCAAGCGTTAGACACCTTTCCCTATACAATATAGGGTTTCATTCTCTGTTAGGAATTCTATGTGAGGATTGTCAACCGTGGTACATCATTCAAACTAGTGTTCATTATCCCCTGGTAGACCAGTAACTCTAGAAATGATTTTCTCGGTGGCGTGCATTAGAACACCTCATAACACAACTATTGAGAGGTGAAAATATCAAGAGCAAATTCTAAGGATACTGCAATATCAAACCCTTATAGATTTTCAAAATAGGTAAGCCACCACATTACTTGGAATATGTTCATAATGGCTAGTCTGGCATGCAAGAGTTCAATCCCAAACATCTTATGGTGAACTACAAAACCACCCATGGTAGCAAGGAGGTTTCATATCTCTGATCAACCAAGAAAACAATACTTCCATAGCTTGGAGTAAAATATGAAAGGGTGATGGTCAAGTTTTTTGGAAAAAAGTATACATCACACAAAATAATAATTATGGTAGGTTTTGTTATAATTTGTGGAGTAGATATGACAATATATGTCATGGATAACCTCCCTCCAATAGAAATTAAATGCCACTATTAGAAAAGGATAAAGTAATAGGGAGGAAGGGCTTCAAGAATCATTGAAAATAAACTAGCATTTGAAAACGAAGAATCAATAGAGGAGGATATGTACCTATACCCACCTTACGTGTAAACAAAAAACTTGTGAATCATGGAAAAGGGATGAAGATGATGAGAATCCTGAGTTATTAAATTGGTATCGAAAATCAATCATGTTGTAGAATATGTAGAAAATTTGGTGGATCTATACAATAGAGAGTATAATGAGGCAGAGGACCCATAATGGTGACTATTGAAGCAAGATCCGTAGAAAATTTGTAGTAGATCAATAGGATATATAGAAAATCATAGGAAATATAAAAATTGTAGCAGTCCTATAAGATCTATAGCAAGTCTTCAAAAACTAAGATCTATAGCAAGTCTTCAAAAACCAAGTCATAACATTGTTGGTTGTCAAAAACTGCATCTAAGAGTTAGTAACAAATGAAAACATCTACAATGAAAATATGAAGGTTTCAAAAGAAATTTATGTAACAAATAGGAATAACATGATTGTAACACACCCAACCCCTAAATGCCTTTTCTAGGGATGGGGCATCAATTTTCCGCTTTCCCTTGAGCATTTTCGGTCCCTTACTTAAGTAAAACCCTCTTAATTAGCTCCCCCAAAACTTACATCTCTCATTGTTCTCTTGAACCAGTTAACGGGGTCTTCCTCGTGACCTCTGGCTGAAAACCGAGAGTTAAGAGCCTGCGTTAGCAAAGGTTTCGGCACTTCAGAAGTTCCCAGACTTTGGGAGTTCCAAAAGTGTCGTCAAATTATCAGATCGTCGAACAGTGGAGGGGATCAACGATTCAAATCCTTAGCCGATATCTATGATTAAAAAGGGGGCTTCGGTATTCGGCGCTGAACATACCTTTTTCCTAATCCTCGAAGT
Organism: Picea engelmannii; assembly: GCA_009831015.1. Taxonomy (NCBI): domain Eukaryota; kingdom Viridiplantae; phylum Streptophyta; class Pinopsida; order Pinales; family Pinaceae; genus Picea; species Picea engelmannii. Next base: position 219,622 of record ML805968.1, on the reverse strand, counting down.
CCCGAGGTCTCGCCATGTGGCCTTATCCATTCGGCGATTGACGTTCGGCGATCGGCGACTTCTGTCGAGCATTCCTTTTTACCACACTATGTCCAAACTATCAAACTCTTGATATCTCACCACATGGCCTTGGCCCTTCGGCGGTTGGCATTCAGCGTTTGGCGATCTTCGTCGAGCATTCCTTTTTACCACACTATATCCAAACTCTTGAACTCCCGATATCTCTCCACGTGGCCTTATCCCTTCGGTGGTCGGAAATCATCGTTTTGTGTTGGACATTCCTATATTGTACCACACTCCACATCTTCCAAACTCCCGGAGTCCCAGACACATCACCAACCATGTAGGCTAGGAGGCCATGAACCAGAAACTGACACGCGACAAGGGTCAAGGGGTGACACGTGTCCTCGATAGGGGGTGACATGTGTCATGCTCTAACAAGAACAATGGGTAAGTGAATCGTCTAAAACTGGGTGGCATGTGGCACACGTAATGCAGGTCCACGTCACATCAAATGGCATCATCAAGACACTTCATCATAAACCGACAACTACTCAGTCCTTCAATCTAACGGTCCACAAGGTTCCACATAGATCCATAGATATACGGTTCTCATTACTTTGTGACTCTGAATTCGAAGCTTACCAAATCCTCTCGACGCAAATCCCCTGAAGAGATAATTCTCCAGACTCTCAGATCTTGCGCCACTTGTCCTCTTCGACCAACGGTCGAGATTTACTTCGATGTTTGTGACTTCGGTGGTTTTCACTCCTTGAAAACCCTTCGCCAAATTCCTCTAGAGTACAAATTCTCCTGACAACGGGATCATGTGCCACGTACTCGTTCATCCAACGGTCCTCATCACTTCGACAGTTCGACATTCGGGGCTTCATCGTGTATCTCCCATCTTTCCATCTAGACCACGCCGGATCTATTTCCACATGTACCTAGCATCTATGGCCGGGGTTTACTTCGACTTGCATACCTTCAGGGAAAATTCATGCGTTTTTAGATCACCGATTGCCTAGACTCTCGGATAACCGTGGATCTATGGAAACATATCCCTCTAGTTCAACGGTTCATATTAACTCTATGACTTCATCATTAGGGTGTTCCGACGTTAAACCATTCCTATTGTCCTGAAGTAGCATTTCATTGAAGCGCTTAACACTTCCCTTCCTACATCTGATCTAAAGGCTGAGAGTGATCTATGTTGAATCCCCAAATTGATGGTACTCGTCAATTCACGACTTCGGCCTTCATATATTTTCGAGGATTGTGGAATCACAAGTCCCAAAGTTGAAGAGCTAGCCCCTTTTTGGACTAGCGCAGGGTTCCCATACCCCAATCACATGGATACTTTGGAAATTCTAGGGGCTAAGTGTTAATCCTTTAGAAGCAATTTGGGTAAGTACATGAGCACGAGCCCTCGGTCATATGGGTGAATAGTCTGAAGGAAAAATGCCCTTCTCCAACAGAATTTAGACTTTGACATTCCCACTAAGGTAAACTTCAAGGGGTTGGAAGGACTTAGACATTTCAGTCGATCCTACCCCAACCCTTCTGCGGATTCCCATCCCATGACTATCTAGAAGTAAAACTGAGATAAATTGAAATATCATATAGATATAATGGTTTACAGAAATCATAGAGCTTTTCTAACAATTGTTCAAATATTGAAAGACTGAATCATAAACATAGACATTTCATCATCGCATCCAATATAATACACAAAGTATGAAAATACTTATCAAGGCTGGAAAATGTGAAGCAACTGTTGAAAGGGGTGCATGTTTTCTCCCAACCATAGGCACAACCACTCATACCATATTTACCACTAGCCACCCCCGAGATAGACCATGATGCTCTAATAGAGATTCTTTCTCTTTGCTCCACAACAATCAGGGATGAAGGTTTCTCTCATTATCCCATGGGAACTTGGAAATTGGTTTTCTCTGCTCCAAGCAAGAAGGTTTGTATTGTTCCTGAATCTGTACTTAAGGCTCAAAAGTACAGTGTCAAGGCATCCGAAAGTGGTTAAAAGATGGAGAAGGGAGAAACGTCAATCTTCGGAGAAGGAAACTAAGGGATATTTCTTCATTGGCGTTGTCTGGCTTCGAATTGTTCCTGGGTAGTTATGTCTCATTCAATGGTTGTCCATGATTGTTCAAGTTCGGCCCGGTTAGTTGTCGTTTTAAGAATGAAGTCGAAGAGATTCAAGGCAATGTGTGTTTGATTCGATAGTCTGGGTTCAACGTTAGTTTGAGTTGGTACAAGAACTGTCATGGGGGAACAGTAAAGGTAGGAAAGAATTTAAAAGCGATTAAGTGTTGTCTCAGTTGGGACGCTTAACAGAGAATTTACGATTACAGAGATAAAATGTGAATGCAAATCCAAGGCTCTTTCCCGTAACTGTATTATATCTTAATAAAAGGTGCGAAATGGGGGAAAAAATATTGATCCGTTTACAGTGTAAGGTTCCTATCGGGGGAAAATCTCACGACATAAATGGGAGAAGAAAATATGTAAGAAAATAACCAATGTAACAAAGAATATATGTAGAATTCTGAAACTGCAGATTGGTCTTACACCGCTGATAGCTGGTGCAGAGGAAAGACAATAAACAATTACAGAAAACCCAAATTCATTCATTATAGTAGTGGTCGTACTAAAGTATAATGAAGCACATCAATTATGAATATGAATTGAAATGGAAAAACGAGGAACAAGAAAGCAAACTTGTAATACAGTAGTGACAAAATTGAGAATCTCCAGATCTGCTTGTATTAAATCTCAATGTAAAAAACTCTATTACAGATGACTCAAAAAGGTCCAGCCTAGTTTATTTGTTTCTGGGATATATTTATACAATTTTTACAAACGGATAGAATCTCAACAGTCGTAAAATTTCAGTTATGACCGAGAAGAGAGCAATCGCTCCATTTCGCCTACTCCGTCTTCACTTGGTGCCAGGTGTTTGTCGTCGCGCAGACTCGGTGCAGGCGATGCATCTTTCCACTAGCTGGGATATGAGCCATGATGGTTCTGCTTGACAGCTGGCCTCGGCGAAGTAACATTCTCGGGCTAATTGCTGCAACTTGTCTTCCATTTGTGAATTGATGATGTCGAGGGCACTTAGTTGCGCGCTGGGTTTGATCATGTACTTATCAACTTGGACTATGTCCACCATATTCATCTGAGAGATGTCAGCCAAATCTCTTTCTTACTTATCTTTCAGATCAAGTGAGATATGTTCCACATTCATTTGCATCAATTCTTCAACATTGCCTCCGCTGTCAATGCCCAGCAGCTCGTCGTCTATAGAATTAAAAGCTTCTTCGAGGGAGTTGGTTACCTTTTGGGTTTGTTCCTTTCCCAATGCGATATTATGCTCCCAGTCCTTCAATAGAATATTCCCCCAGGTTTGCTCCGAAGTGGTGAACCTGGGAGTACGCACCAAAACCTGATTGTTCGTGGCTATTACTCCTTCCTGGAAGGCGACCCGAGCCGCTCCTGCATCCCTTTCTCTGGCCGATAGGTTCTCGGAAACATGATTTATCAACAGACAGTTTTCCCGGATCGTTCCTACCTTGGCGAGCAAATTCTATTGTGCCGAAAATATTCTGCTCCGAATCTCGCTAGCTTGGGATTTAAATATCCCGATGTATATCATTCTGCTCTCGGCGATATCTACCTGAGCCTGCAACTGTTCGATCAGACTCCTTTGTTGGTTCGCCTGCGCTTGACCATCTTGGACCACCAACTGTGCTTGCTCAAGCTTGGCCTCGAGCACCTCTATTTCATTTTTGTAGGCCACTCTGGCCTGTTCTATTTCTACGCTTGCCTGACCTTTAGCATTTTCAGCGGTTGTAGCTAATCTGGCTTCAAGAGTCCTGATTAATCGATTTTTTATTTTGAGTTGGTTCTTCAAAAGTCCGACCGAGAATTGATTTGTTGAGGCATACTCTCCCAGCGTTCCTGCAATTTCAGTGGCGAATTGGTCACTTTTCCTATCTTTTCCATCGGTCATGATTTTATACTTTTTCGCAGTAGACCCTCCTTCTTGATAGAACTCTCTTTTCACTACAGCCTTCCTCTTCTTATCAAAGAAGAACTCATTCGGAGGGAGTTCTTCTGCTCTTATGGGCCTCAGTTCTTCATTAAATATCCATCCCTCGCCGACATTTCCCTGTGTCGACTGCAAGGGTGTGACCGAGGTGATAGGTTCTCCGATTTGTTTTGTCGATTCTCCTAGAGTATCGGCAGGACTCTGCTTCTTTGGCGGTCTTGGAGTCTTTATCTCGGTCTCCGGATTCTGTTTCCTTGGCGGGTCCGAAGTCTTCACCTCTGCTTCGGGATTCCTCGTCTGTTCCTCCTCGTCCTGGTGTTTTCGAAGGTCCGGAGTTGCGTCTTCAGAACCTTCAGCATCCTTCTTTTTAGTCTCGAAAACTCCTGGACTCCCACCTCGCAACACAGCGGGGAGACAACTTCGTCTATGTTCCTGGAATCTCAATACAACGGCTGTGTCTTCGGGTGCTAAGGATTGGATCTGGGCTAGAACTTCTTCATAAGACCTTGCCCCTCGGAAAACGCCATCTAGGGGTGAATTCTCATGCTCAAATCTCTTGAGCCCACAATTAGCTAAATGGTTGCTCACAACCCTCTGTGGATCATGTTTCTTATATTCGATGGAGACCAAACTTAGGTCTTCCAGGGCTACAGCCTTGGCTTTGGCATGCCCGAAATCTAATAAAGAATAATAATTAAGCCGAATGGGAAAAGACGGCCATACCTTCTTTGAGTACCCTTTGAGTTCTTTACTCACCCCGCCAATTACCCTCTGTCGGGCGACCTCGCGACAAGCCAGCTTGTCAGGAATGAACAATGGCAATGCATGAGGGGGAACAGAAGCCCCGAAAACTCTGAAGTACGAAAACTCTGCCTCCACGTACCAGTCCTCTATGCTACTCAGATTTGTTGCAATACTGTCCGAGATACGAGGTCGTGGGTGGCCAAAAACGACGATATGCAGGGGCACCATCACCCAGTTAAAAATTTCATATGTGAACTTTTCTGCTTTGTTTTCCCATAGATTTTCATGGTATATATGTATGGGTTTGTCTTTGACCAGATTCCAGCCCCAGCTCATTAATGGAAATGGTGTCATAGAACAGACTGCGTCCATAATATACGCGGACATGAAGAACGATGATGCCTTCCCACTCTCCTTCTGCTCCCGATACTCTGTGACCCGATTGGCCAAGCTATCTGAAAGCATCCTCACCCAGTTAAAAGAGAAACCTTCTACGACCGGAAACATCAGAGGCACCCACGCAAGGTAAAAATGTGATGTGTCCTCTCTCCCATATAACCGGCAAGCCATCATGGCCACATATTTATACTGTGGTTGAAACGAAGCGATTGAATAAACGCATTGGTCATTAGCTCTGAATTTTGCAGTGCGCGAAACCCAATCCTTTATCAAACCAGACATGGTTTTATCATACTGAGTGCACTCCTTCTCCCTGAATTCCTCCAGGAACTCAGCGCCATATGTGTATTCGGACGTCGCAGGTAGCTTGTACATGGTTTGCATATGCTCAGGCCTAAAAGTCCCTATAGTGACTCCCTGCTCATTCATAATAGTCCTGGTCGGTATGTCTACATGATCCAACGCCCATCAGACCATGTCATAATAAGGAAGCAACCGTGGTCGGGAAGCTACTCTGTGCATTTCGGACTGGACGACTATTTTGTATTTGGTGTTTAGATCATCTTTTTCGTTGCCGTCGGAGTCATCTGAATAATCCACCAATTCAGATTGCAGAATGTCTGAAACAAATGACCAGTTAGGAACTGAGTCGACACTTCGAGGCGAAGTATCGGAGACAGTATCTGAGCCTTGTCCTGTAACCTTGACATTCGCCTTTGCTGCTTTCCGCGGAGCCATTGCTGAAGCTTGTGTTTTAGCTCTTCTACGATAGAACTGCGTATACATGCAGAAGTTAGTTTACTCGGAAATGACGAGCTCTGCGTGCTTTGAAAAATGCATAATGAAACGCAGCTCTTCCATATATTTGAAAAAATTGTACCTTTCAAAACAAGCCCGTCCAATCATATTTAGAATTAAATTTTCGCCGCAAAAACTGATCTTATATCCATAGATTTACCTTGTTTCCCATTAATGTCATAAATTTCTGACGGTTTAACAGTCAGTTGGAGTATGGAGAGAAAAGGCTTCCTTGGGAAACATGCAAACCTCGAGACGCAGGATATATCTTGCTTTAATTTAATTAATCCAATCTTGCCAACGTTAATCAATTTCTCGCTATTCGTTATATCGTGGATTTTCTTTTAACATTTTGAGTCTCCAACTCCTGAGACCGCGAGGACCGAATTTGGTTTAATTAAAGGTAATCGCGATTTGAGGCATAATTAATTTTATAATCGTTTTATTCGTCGTATCGCAACTCGAAACTTCAAAGATAAGTTTCTGGGAGATTTATATGCCGAGTTGCGAAACCGCAAGACTGCGATAACAAGGCTTAATTAAAGGGAAGGTAATCTTGGATTAAGTGATTAATTAATCATGTTATAATTACATCGTGACTTCGTGAATCGGAGTTTTAGACGCTGTAACTTTCGAAAATGATAGTGTCGAGTGGCGAAGTGTCGAGAACAACTTTAACCATGGTTAGCCTTTCCGCCTTTAATCCTTGACCAGGGTTATCCCGAAAAGGCCTCGCCTTCTCGGCCCTCGAGGCTGTAAAAATAAAAATTTTGGTTCGGCGAACGCCGAGGCGCGAAACCCCAACGACGTCTAATCATGAGTCAAAAATTGTACCCTATTCATTGTCTTGAGTGAAAATTTAAAACGACTTCGCCATTTCAGGACTCGGGACGTGTGAATTCATGAGTTATATTCTACGGCCTACGAGATACCGAAATAGAACAAAAAAGGAGGAAACCTTCTTACGAAAAGTAGGACTTGTTTCGAGGCTAGAAAAATTTTAGCTTCTTGCGCGCTCAAGCTCTTTAGAGATCATCGATCTCTCGGAGGGGCAAAAGAAAACCATCTTATGATTTCCGGCATCGAAATGAAAATTGTGACGGGTTAAAAAACAAGGGCAGCTCCAACAGTTTGCACAAGTACTTCCTCAGTCATTCATCATCCTTGTTTATCAGCTTGTATCCAAACCCTTCCCATGGCTTCTTACAATCATATCGATCTTATTGCTCATCTTTTTCCTCTCAACTTCAGAATTGATGTTCACTTCTCTTCTTGGGATAGTGTTTTCTCTACTCTGCTCTATCACATGTCTGTCTCTACCCCTGAATTACCTCATTCCTTGCCTTCCTCAGCAAGGTTGCCTAGGTCTAAATCCCCATTTGTGGTCAGGCATGGAAGCTTTTTTTATGGGTACCCTTCCCCATATCCTCATTAACTCTTGAGGATGGCCTTCCAACTACCATCCTGACTGGTAATTCATTTCTGGGTCAGATGATTGTTGAGAAATTACACCCAGTAGGTACTAGTCTAGTGAGGTTCATCTCAACCATTTTTGGTTTCCCTTCACAATCTCTCTCATAGCATCCATGGTCTATCTTGGAAAACTTTCCCCCTTTCAGTAGTTATGCAACACATATTCAAATTCAAATTCTATTAATAACGGAAAATTCATACATTGACCCTTTTATACAAACTTTCATCAAATCAAACATTCACACATATTTAGTCTGCCATAGTCTCTTGGCCAGTTATAGTTATATTTACAAACTTGGGGAAACATGGGTATTACAATCCCCTCCCCCTTAAAGGAACATTGTCCTCGATGTTCTATTTGTCAATGTATTTTGTATGTATAGAAGTAAACAAAAATGGATATGATTGTCTCATGGCATCCTTCATTTCCCATGTAGCCTCATCTGGGCCAAAGTGTTTCCACTGCACCTTGACCTGTGCAATAGTTATGTTCCCGAGTGGGGTTTCCTTTCTGTCTATTATGCATTGGGGGTTTGGCAGGAATTTTCCCTCGGGTTCCACCTGAATCATAGACCAGTCAATAATATGATTAGAATCATGTACATACTTATTTAATAAAGAAACATGGAAAACATTATGTGCCTTCATTGTGGGAGGAAGTACTAGTTGATAGGATACTTGTCCCACTCTATCCAAAACTTCAAAAGGTCCACAATACTGAGGTACGATCTTGGCACAAGCTCCCATCCTCAAGGATATTCTCCTAGTTCTAACTTAGAGATACACATGATCCCCTTCTTTGAACTCTCTAGGAGTCCTTTTCAGGTCTGCATAGCTGTCTATCCTAGGCTATCTTCATATTTTTCCTGATCTTAATCACTTGTTGTTCCATTTCCTTTAGCATATCTTTCCTAATTGTAACTCTACTTACTGGATTGTTCCAGCTGATCGGAATGTTGCATTGAATTCCATAGAGGGCTTCAAAAGGGCTCATTTTCAATGATTCTTGATATCCATTATTGTAAGCAAATTCTACCAGTGGTAGGTAGTCCTCCCACTTCTTGGGTTGATGCATTACATGCATCATCATCATGTCGTTTAATACTTGGTTTACCCTCTCTTTCTTTCCATCAGTCTGAGGATGATACATTGTACTAAAGAGAAATTTTGTTTCAAAACCAGCAAACAGATATTTCTAAAAGTTTGAAGTAAACTTTGTATCTTTGTCTGATATAATTTCCTTAGGCATGCCATGCAGTTTGAATATCTCTTTCATGAAGATGTTGGAAATATCTATTGCCTTGCAGGTTGACTTGACAGGTATGAAGTGAGCATCTTTGCTCAATTTGTCCACCACTGCCATGATGGCATCGTTCTGTTTGGTTGATCTTGGTAATCCTGTGATGAAATCCATGGAGATGGTTGATCCAGATTTAGGAGTGGAACGAACTAATTAACAAATTGAATACAATAAACACAAAGATATGAATAACAATACAGATATCCAGTGAACAATATCTTCTATTGAATAAATGAAATAGGATAAAACTATAAAATTGTTGAACTGAAACACTTGCTCGAATGGTGGTAGTTATCTTTGAAAAGAGATGTGGCTACTACATGCATCCGTCTAAGAAGAATGATTACAATGAGGCTACAGATTCCTTTTTGATATTACTCATGAATGCCAAAACCCTAGACATCCAAACACCTAACCCTAGGAGGTGAAACGCCAAAATTTATGTGGGCCCCTATGGGTGAGTTGGTACCTCAACTTCCCGAGGTCGTAACTTTTTCATATGACCTTTGTTTTAGGTGCGTGATATCTCGTTGTAAAGGTATTTCAGAGAAATACACATTATGCAATCAAACTCTGAATCCATCTACAGATTAATTGTGGTGATCCAAAAAAACATCGTTTAGGGCCCCAAAACGGCCCTAGAAGTACAACAAGATGTGCTGACATGAAAACATACAAAATAAGCCAGTTGGATTAGATGGGATGCCACAAATATCCACCTAGAAGATGTGTAGGGCTTCAAACAACCCCAGAAGTGTAGAACCCACAATTATAAAGAAGTATAGAAGAACCTGTTGAACTAAAAACAGTCAAGAGGAGCAATTTGGAATAGGTGGGTGGCCACGAATATCCACCTGGATCAATCATCCCCCCTTAGGAAACAATGGTTTCCATTGTGTTGAGTTCCCCTGTCATGTGAGGAAACTTCTACTGAATTTGGCCCTGGGTGAGCCACTTTCCATGGTGTAGGAGTTGCCCTACCTTGACAACCCGATAAAGTTGGATCCTTTGTTGGCGAGTGCCCTTGACCTGTGTGTCCACTATCTGATCAGTGGATATTTGTTCCATGCAGTCAGGGTTGAGCTCTGTTGGTTTCAATTGTTCTGCAATCTCTGAGGTGTCCAATAATGGTGGGAAATATGGTCGAATGAGGTCCACATTGAACACTGGGTGCAATCCAAGGAAGGGTGGAATGTTGAGATCAAAATCATTGCTACCCACAGCTTTGGTGATAGTGTAAGGCCCATAGAAAAGTGGGCGGAGCTTCCGATGGGGCCTTGTAAGACACTCCTTCTGCAAATGTAACCAAACTTTGTCTCCAACCTTAAACTGGTGCGGTACCATGTGTTAATCATGGTGTTGCTTGTACTTAGCATTGGCTTTCTGAAAATCTCATTGACCTATTGGTGGATGTGTTGAATCCGCTCAATGAATTTGGTGGCTTTGTCTGTCTCAGACTAAACATGGTAAGAGTTTTTATGTGTGGTGGAAAGAGGTAGTGCAACATCAATGGGACCCAAGGGTTGGAATCCTAGCCCCACCTAAAATGGGATATGGTCGGTGGAGTTATGGAGAGCCATGTTTTAATTGTGTTGAACATAGGAGAGACTCTCATCCCATGTACGTGGATGCTTGGATTTGTACATGCGCAGGATGTGCACAATCATCTGATTGACGACCTCTATTTGGTCGTTTGTTTGGGGGTGGAAAGAAGTGGATTTAGTGAGCTTGGTGTCCGATAGTGACAAAAGACACGACCAAAATGTGTTGAGGAACATGTTGTCCCGGTCGGAGATGATGGTCTATGGTATCCAAAAATGGACCCATACTCATTTGAAGAAGAGATTGGTAGTATCTTCTGCTATGATATTCTTCTTGCAAAATGTGAGGATGGCCATCTTCGAAAACCGATCAACGACTACAAATACACAAACATTGCCTTGCTTGGTGGACGAAAGGCGAGACATGTAATCCATTGAGATGGATTCCCAAGGCTTCTCAGGAGTAGGAAGAGGGGTGTATAATCATTGCTTATTGATGGTTGGCTTGGCAATGGCACAGGTAGTGCAAGATCTGATATAATTGTTGACATCCTATCGAAGTTTTGACCAACAAAAATGTTTCTGTAGAATGGCCATAGTTTTCTCCACGCCAAAATGTCCTGTCAATGGGCTTCCCAAATCATCTTTGCACACTCTCTTATAGGAACACATAGATGGCCCAGATGGCATAACAGTCTATCCTAAATGTGAAAATCAACGATAGTCGCGTCTGTACCCAAGAGCTGATAGGTGGTGTTGAAGTCAGGATCTTGTTGATAAATTTGGGGCCACTTAGATGCCTCATGTTCATAGGCATGGACCACAGTGGTGAGTGCAGCCATGGGAGGTTGAGTGAGGCATTCAACGACAGGATTTGAGTTCCATGTATTATACTTGATGTTGATATGGAGTTGTTGCAGGTAGGTAGACCACTTATGATGGCGCTCATTCTGCAATTTCCCCTTGTGTTTGTATAAACTACAGAGGCTTGTGATCAGTGTGGATGATTGTCTCCTTTCCCAGAATGTAATGTTTCCATTGACGACAGGATTGGATAATGCAATACATTTATTTGTAATAGGTGGGTTATTTCTAGACAGTATCTGAGAGTTTCTCACTATGGTATGCCATCGGATGACCGTGTTGAGTGAGAACTGTGCCTACAACATAGTCAGATGCATCAGTCTCAATATCGAATGGTTGTTGCGGATCGGGCAAGGAGAGTACTAGAGTTGATCACAAGTGATGTTTCAGATCATCAAATGTTCGTTGTTTTTTCCTTCCCCCACATGAACTTTACCCTGCCATATCCCTTGGTCACTTGGTTGAGGGCCCATGCAATATGGGAGAAGCCCAACACAAACCATCGGTAGAAATTGGCCAGTCCCAAAAAGATTTGAATCTCGGTGAGTGTGGTCGAGAATGGCCAATCACGGATGACTTGGATCAACATGTACCACATTCTCATGAGAAATGTAGCCCAAGTATTGGACCCTATTCATGCCAAAGGAGAATTTTTCCAGATTGACATATAGCTTGTGTTTCCACAGAGTGCTCAAAACATATTGAATATGTCACATGTGCTCCTCCCAAGTTCTGTTGAAGATGAGGATGTCATCCAAATATACCACTACAAAAGAGTTGGTGAGGGGTCTCAATACATCATCCATCAATCTCATGAAAGCGGTTGGTGCATTTGTTAAGCCAAAGGGCATGACCATCCATTCGAAGAGACCTTCTTTGGATTTGAAGGTTGTCTTCCATACATCAGTTGGTTCAATGGGAACCTGGTGGTAGCCAGACTTTAGGTCAATCTTTTCGAAGAACTTTTCCCCCTTGATTTTTTCAAGAAGTTCATCAATCCTGGGAATTGGGTATTGGTTCCTGACAGTGATTTTGTTTAATGCTCTAAAATCAATGCAGAGTCACCAAGTCTCGTCTTTCTCATGCAACAGTACAATCGCGCTTTTGCAAGGGGAGGAGTTGGGTCTGATGTGCCCCTTTTGAAGAATCTCTTGGATCTAACGCTTGATTTCATCATTTTCCATTAGTGAATGATGATATATTGGTCCATTAGGCAGAGGTGCATCGGGGGTCATATCAATTGGATGCTTGACTTTCCAGTGTGTCGGAACCTCATTGGGTGAGGAGAAGATGTCTTTGTACTCTTCCACGATCTCATCCACTTGCTTCTGCTGCAAAGAGAGGCTCCGTGTAGAGGCCACGGATGTGGCAGTGACCTACTTCTTACTGTGAGCATGGATCAAAAAAAAAGACAAACTTATGGGTCTGTGAAATGACCTTACTGCATTTCTTAGCGGAGATTAAAGAAATATCGGTAGGCGGCGCTACCTCTGGTATCATGTACAATTGTCTACCCAACGTAATAGTAACTCTGTGGGGTCTAGACTCATACACAGCATGACACTTCCACAAATATGGTTGTCCTAAAAGAACATCAAAAACTTCAAGAGGATCAATATCACATAATACCTCATCTTTTAAAGGCTTGATGTCGTAGGGCATCCTACACCCTTTTCCCTTAAACATGCAAACTTTCATGCTCCCCAATCTAATGGTGGATATGCTTAGTGGAAATCAATGGAAAAGGGTCCATTTCACATCGCCAACATGCTTGAGGGTTATCGACCCTTTGCAATGCGATACCACAAAATTGTCAAGATAAGTGTCTCATTTTCATTGGTTTTGCATCACCAAAATATATTTCAAAACTGCATTGTGAGTGATGTGATATCACTTATGGTATCATCTCACCACTTCGTTGGTCATCATACCATCATGCCACTGGATACCATCGTGTGACTGACCTACCACCTTGGACCTGTCAACATGGCCATGCCATGTCACCTAACAAATGGCCTCCATGTCACCATTGACATCATGTACAGAAAATTACCCAAATTTTCCCAATTTTTTCAAAAATTGTTGTGTTCAAAATTTATGCCACGACCACCGTGAAACTCCAAAATTAAGCTTCTAATGGCCAATTTTGACCCTGTGCATGTCAATTTTACCTCTGGACCTAAAATTTGACACTTCCACGTTGAATTCTCAATGACTTTCACTATAGAAATTGGGGCTTTTCCCAATTTCACCCTGAGTGCTCTGTAATATCAAAATTTGACCAATTACAGACCCAAAAATGCTCAAAAAGAGGTCAAAATTGGGGATTTTAACCCCTTAGCTCATTTTTCTCAAATTCCTCATGAATTTTTCCTCAATTTCACTCAAGTAATTTTAACAAATAATTTGCAGACATCCTCTCAGCTTTAATTCTACAAATTTGGATTTTGTGTGTTGAGTCTAGCCCATGCAAGATCAGTGTTGAACCTGTGGCTCTGATACCATATTGTAATGTACCTGGGACCCCACCTGGTCACCGTCACTAAAACTCGACTCTTTCATTCACTGATTTTTTGAATTTTTCTCCAATTTGGTCCATTAGTTCTATGGTACAAATAATTAATTAATATGCCCTGCATGTGAACAAATTGTGCGATCCTAGCAACATATATTTCATGCATAATTATTTACAATTATAGCATAGAATAATTAATATAAATAACACACATTATTCAGCATAATAACACATAAAAAACACTTATCTTTTAATGAAAATCATCGACTAGTTGCAGACTTCATATGTTCCTCCCAGCCATAAACTTTATTGTCCATTCACTCTCAACAGTAGGTCACCCCCGAGATGGGGCTATGAATCCACCGGGGAACAGGTTCTCTCACTAATCCCACTAAGGCCATACAACACTTAGAAAAACAAGACAAGGCCAATAACACAAACTCTAGCAGTAATTCCACCTCACAGCCTCTCATTCCACACATCCTATCCCACCCAAGGAAGTGTACCCCTTCACTGCTCCACACCCCTTCAGTTGTCTCGCTTTCCTTCCAAGACTTCAACAACATTCCGTGCAAGAATTGTCAGAGATTTATGGCACATGGAACACAAGGTTTCTCAAAGAGTTACAACACCCACTAGGCCAGCGCACAGGGAAACCTATTCCTAGCAATTCTCTTGCCCAAAGAAAATGATCTGCAGACCTGACAACTTGCTTCTTCAACCCAAACCACCAAGTATTTACAAGGTAATAAAGTCTTCACAGTTTTTACTCTCTAAGCAATGGTACAGATGATGGTGTGGAAGATGGAATAGAATGAATTACACTAAATTCCCCACAATATATATGCATGTTCCTATCTTGACACTTGACACACAAACAAGTACCTTTTTCTCCACTTGGTGATGTGTTCCCCTCACTAGGGGACTTAGGATAACATAATAATAATAACATAATTGGGACTTAGGAGTAATATTATTTTATTCGTTAGCTTAATCCCCTTTCACTTATCCCATTTTCCTCTCAATTCCTAGCCCCCTTTCCCTCTCATGGAGTCCTATCACCCCATACTCTTTCGCCTAACTTGGTCTATAGAAGTGATTTATTTTATTAATATATCCAAGTGTGATTAAAATTTATAAAACTAGGCTCACCAAACTTATATCACATGGGTAGTCTGGCCCAAAACATATATATAAATGCACTATGGACCAAAACATACTGGTTCACCAGCCTATAAAACATATGTACAATTACAACTTGGGATTCAGCCTGGGGGTATTATAAAGAAACAGTAATGTAATGGCATCCATAGATCTCTCATCTGTTAGCAAATCCAATAGTGGATGAAATAGAGTTGTTAGGATTCATATTAGACAAATGGAGAGAGAACCCGTGAGAGAAATCCTTGAACACAACTAAGAAATGAACTCTTACACCATTGCAAATTACCAGCAACCATTAACACAAACTAGTTTCCACTAAAAGAACCGGCATTAATTAAAAATAAAGAAGGTAAATATATCAACTGCATATAAAACATTCTCACTATGGATAACATCAATCACATAATGGACACAGTTATTTCACCTAGGTAAACTCGAAGGAAAAAAATCCAACATCATATGGTTTGCTCAATCATATTTTGGCAATCAAATTTATAATGCATTCATATGGCTCTATGTGCATCCTCCTCTCCTTGGCTAGCAATCAACCAAAACCCCTATGAGAGTGTAATTACAAGAATAAATAAGGAGAGATAGAGTAATGGGAAGGCCAACAGGACTGACCTTTCATTTACAATTCCTCAATTTGTTCTCTTATTTTCATTTTCTATTTTTATTTAATTCTTTACTGTTCCTCTCATTTGTCTCATTTAACTTTACATTGCATTGCATCTTATGTCTTATCTATTGTTCATTAATTCTCGACTTACATTTAGGTATTGAGTCTTACAACCATAATCTTGGTTCAAATCCATTTTGATCACACATCCCCATTGACAGGTTTGTATGATCTCCAATAACTTTGAGGAAACCAATTTGTATCAATGTGTCTTATGTATGCTTCTCAGGAACATGATTCTCAAAAACATGGCTCTAACTCTGTGGTGATATCTCTTGTTCCATACTAACCACAAGACCAAGTCCATCTATGTTAAGGATCTTGGATTCTTCATGCGCCCAAGTTTCAACAAACAATATAATATCAATTTCACTAAGGATCCAACATAACATGGGAGCCTTGCTCCACGTAAAGTCGTGACAATCCCAAGAGAGGATCCAAAGTGTCCTAAATTTCTATTTATTATTATACGTCTATTCCATATCCCTAATAATAGATTTTTATATTCCTAATTATTTCTCATTTTCCTTCTTTCCTAGCTTATTTTACCTTTTAAACTTCCTTCCTTTGTTTAGCTCGATCTTCTAGAATGAGGTCTTCATTTATAAATATGCATGAACCTTTTAGACTTAGCAATTTACTGAGTATTCCACATTTATGTTCATTACAGCCTACCTTAATACGAATTTCTCTATCTTTATGCTCAACTATTTTTCCTAATGTTTTTATCTTATATAAGACAAGTTGTTTCAATTTGTAATTTATTTTGTAGATCTTTCTTGACTAATGCTAGTGTGTCCTCTTCTTTCTCTTCTTTCCAACCAAAAATTATGAAGTTCAAGGCTCTTTCAAACCAAAACAAATTCTAAACTACATTAATACAATATATATATATATATAGAGAGAGAGAGAGAGAGAGAGAGAGAGAGAGAGAGAGAGATTGTAAACCATATGAATATTGTGTATTACTATTATGACATAATGTAATATTCAATTTTTCCATCTTGAATTATTTGTAATTCAATGTTTAAATACTTTGCATGGGTATTTTATAGTTCGTCTACGCTAACTCCATAGAATGGATATACCATCGTGACGTGAATATGTGAGCTTTCTATTTTGCAATTAATAAAGAAGAAGATCAAGATCAATTGAGCTTGAGTGCCTATAGGAGATATGATGCCACAAGAAGGGGAAGGTGAAGGTGAGGGGTTCTAAGGAGGTTTAATGCCTAAAAACATTTACTTTATGTTACCTTGAATCCTCACCCATTTCAAAATTTGAATTTCAAAGCTAAAAGGGGTTTAAAAAGAGTGGAGGAAACAAATTCCTCAATGTAAGCCGCCATTTCCTAAAATTTAGCAAGTTGTATACCCTACATTCTTGGAATTAGGAAAAGAACTTGAGTTTGAATTCTCTTTCCATCATGCATGAAGAAAATTCAAATGGGAAGAAAAGGGCTATGAGGAAAAATGGAAAAAATGAGTATTTGGAGAAGAGATAGCAGAAAATCGAGAGCCAAGTACATATAGAATAGACCATCCATGAGAGAAATATTTTAGATGGAGAAAAATTCCAAGAAACCAAGAGAATTTCTACATATTCTTTGGATACCATCCTGGACCTTTCTATGCACACATTGAATAGCACTAAAAGGAGGATTTTGTGAGGTATTGTATAGTAGAGTGTTGAAATAATGTAACTGCAAAGAGTATTCTTATTATTATTGATATATTATTCATAGGATCAATCCCCATTGTGGATTGATCATGTCGGTTATTGTAATAGGACCAAATCCCCTTTTGCGGATTGGTCAAAAGACAATTGTAATAGGTAGAATAAGAAGTCGGCCCCAGCAGATATTAAAGAGGCCCAGAAATATAATAAAGGTGGGTTTACCCACCCAGTTTGAGAAGTCGGCCCTTCCAGTGAAGAGACACTTCACACGTGCCAGACTTGTATAAATAAAGGAGGCTAGCACCTCACTTAGACACATCTCACTTGCTCATTTTTAAGAGACAAGTTAAGATCTATTGCTGGAGAAGAAGGAGAGAGAGAGTGGCACATATCTGGGAGAGGACTTTCTATATTAGCTTAAGAGATCTCTTGGCATTGTATTGGCTATCTATATTAAGGAAGTTTTGATGGGTTTTCTTCCCCTAGAGGGTTTCCCAGGATAAATGTTGTGTCTCTTGTGATTGTGTATTTCTCAGTGATCTTGGATTATGCTATTGTTA
>ML805968.1:158344-187805 GCA_009831015.1 Picea engelmannii | reverse complement strand
TGATGCTTTGTCCTCAAGAATATAGAAGTAAAAATCATTAGTTTTAACCTATAGAGGTATGTGATTTAGAGTTATTTTATCCTTGTTTTCCCTGGTGGTATCATAGCTCGTCTATAAGGTGGTGTTCGTTGCGTACTACCTACAGTTGGGTGGAAATTGCTTGCTCAGTTGGTTGTTTGGTCTGCAATTTTCAAAAGATAAGTTAAAACTCTATACTGGTTTATAAAAAAAAATGAAATTTTAGATATATACTACACATTTACCTCTGTAAAATTATGTCTTTGGTTTCCAAGAATCCCACAGGTTAATGTTTTATAGTTGGTTGAATTAAAATTGTGAATAATGTGTATATGTGGAGAGATAAAATATGGATTCTCGTTAAAATTGTTGACATGAATTTTTCTATGTTATCGATTCCTATGAATTGATGTTTCCCCTACTTGTAATCATCTCTGAAATTTTATTTTCTTTCTCTACATTTGAGGGGACTCTTATACATGTTAAAAGATCTTGAAAATGTTTGTGATGCCACGGGAGTCCATAATTATTTCATCAAGAATTGATTGTACCCTTGCACCTGTTAATTTATTGTGTGCATCCACATGATTTTCATCGTGCTCAATTTATCCAACATTCACCAGGTCCACCAAAAGTTTTGTTAGTTTGGATGTTGAGGCCTTTCTGTTGCAAATCTCTTCAACCAAGTTTGCGATAAAGTTGGAAATATTTACCAAAATAACCCCAAACATGAATGGTACATAAATTTGATCTTCAATTTTTGAGGTGTTGTGTTGACATTGTCACAAGAGTTAAGAGAAAAACTATTACAATCGATATTCCACCACTCTCTGATCTCTAGCAAAGTAGATCTCCAAAATTCTAATTCATGTATTTCATCAATATGGGTGTGTGCAGAGAGAATAATCAACAGTCGAACCAAATGTTGGCTTATATTTTGACCCTTCATTTCCAACATTATGTAATCTAGTTTTTTTCTCAAAGTGATCGACATATTACCAACACTCACTTGAGGTAGCAAAAAGGAGTGTGTTACCTCACGGTTTATTTATTAAGGTGCAATAAGGAAATTTTACATACAAAGATTTATTATGCAAAAAATAAACATATATTTCACGTGAAAACATCATGACACATAAATATAAAATTATAGTGAGCAAAGGTATGCGTTATTCATATTGAAGAATTCATACAAACATAAGAGTCTCATTGTACTGTCGTGAGGGGTTTCAACAATATTTTGTTATAAGACTATCCGGGAGTTTCAGACTCCTATGCACTCCTTCCTCTCCGGAGTGATTTCACCCGAATACAACGGATTTCCGCCACGCGTCCCTCTGGATCTGACGGTCCAGGTTCACTTCGGGACTTCGATGTTCGGGTGATCCGAATGCTCCAACAATTCGTCCTCCCGGAGTACATTCTTCCAGAGTCAAAGATCGTGTGCCACGCATCCTTCCTGATCAACGGTCATGGTTTACTTCAGGATTTCGACGTTCAGGAGTTTATACCTTTCCACACTCACTTTCTCCTGAAAGGCTTTCACCTGGAGTTAATGATCTATCGACGCATGTCTCCCACGAATCGACGGCTACAGATCACTTTGGGACTTCATGCTTCGGGAGTTTCAAGTACTCACTAACGCAAACCTCCGGAGTGAAATCCTCCCGGAGTGTCAGATCTTCGGACATGTATCCCCTACTATCAATGATCAGGATTAACTACGGCACTTCAGCCTTCGGGAGTTCTCACCTCTTGCCAAAATCTTTCCTACAGAGTGACTTTTCTCCAAAGTGGTAGAAATTCTGACACCTATCCTCGGAGATCAACGGCTCAGGTGAACTCTGGCCTCCGAGCCTTCGGGAGGTTGACTCACTCCTCGACTGAAATCTCTTGGAGTTGGTTAGCATCGGGCTGACTACCTCATAGATCTGACAGTCGGGATGGCTCCTGGGCATCCTCAGATCAAAGGCCCAGATTAGCTTTGGGACTTCGGGGATTTTACCTCCCTTACAACGAACTTGCTCAATTCGTCAAACTCGCAAAGTCCGAAGGACTCAAGGGGTTAACTCCCGCGCTCATTCTCGTATCCAACGGTCACAACGAACCTTGGCTCTACTCGAACAGATCTCGTTTGTTCTCCTTCCAAACAAAGGAACCTTCCCTTTTGATACTTCAATCTCGTTATTCTTCTTGAGATTTGTTAGCTCTGAAAGGCTTAAGATCTTTGCGCTCTTTCTCTTGAACTTAACGCTTGGATGAATTCTTTCGCGCACCCCTTATGCTCCTTCAACAAGTTTAGAACTTAAGGAGTTCTCGATCGATGCCTTGCTTGCAGAGAGCCTATGCATACATGCACTACCTCTCTTGATTTTAACAAAGTCCATCCTCCCGAATACTTAGGACAACTGAGTGCGTCGACGTGCACCCGTGAAAACTGTGTCCAAGATTGACGAACTCACAGTCCACTTATTTTAGCTTAAGCTACCATAGGGCTCAAGCATTTACATGTACAAATTAGGCCATATCGTACTTTCTTAAATACACAATTTAAACAAGAATAAAGAGATACAGTATAACCATTAAGCAAACATGCACATCTCTGGGTCATTCAGAGTATATCTAATTTTATTACGAAACTACAACTCAATTTCACAGGGTATGAGAATATTTATCTATTACAAATTGCATCCAACCAATTGATTGTGGATGTGTGTCTTTCCACCCAACCATAGGCTCAGAGGCATTCATTCTTAGAACTCTGGCCACACCCATGCCAAGCCATGATATCACTAGGGAATTTACGCCATCTCTCAAAGAAACTCTCTCTGTCACAGCGACCCTGCGAGGTTTATCAGATGTTTCCTCGACATCAAGCTCATGTTCGCGTCCTTCAAGCTGTGTTCTTGACACTTCCTTTGGATTCGCACATCTCCGTTACGGGCTTGTGCTCTCGTCCTCATCTTGTATCTCCTCTCTTGATGTGTCTCTATATGTATATTACCTTCCCTCCTCTGGAAGGTTGCTGACATGTCATGTTCCTTCTATTAGAAGGGAGCTCCGGTCTGCAGGTCTCTGTGGTACTTCGCGCTGACATCCTGCAGTTAGACCATGCTCCCATTTATGGGGGTGGTTGATAATTCAACCACTAGTCCTTTCTTCATTAACTGATTTCTTTCCTCTAGAGATATCATGGCTCATACTTCAAAGCTTCACCCCCAACAATCAGTTATGAGAAGTTTAACAATAATACATTTACATTGTCCACATGTCGTAGCATGGTAATCCTATTTTATGATTAATTACAAGCTGGGGGAAACAGGGTGTTACAATTCCCTCCCCCTTAAAGAAACATTGTCCTCAACATTGTCCTCGATGTTCTTTCTCAAAAACACATGTCATGCCTTTCTCATTCAGCTGTTTCAGAAATCTTGATTCTTCTTCTTTAGTTAGGTCCTTTTTTTCAGACCTTTAATTTTGGTCACCTACTTTCAATAATTCTTAGACAACGAGCATGTTAACCATTGTCTTATGCGAAAACATTGCATAAAAATTTCTAGGAAAATTTCATAATCTTAGCACAATAATTATATGCACAGTTTGTGGATTTGTATCCACATGGTTGTTTTGTTATCCAGGCTCATTGTTTTTCCTTGACACACCCATTGGGTGCATGATCCCCATCAATAGTTTACCAGAACTATCAAGGTATCCTCTTCCTTCCATTCACTCACCCTTCGGGCCCAGGATCAGGCATCCCCTTCTCTGTTATACAGTCCATCGGGTGATCCATATTTCCTTGCCAAGGTTTCCTCGCACAAGAAGAACTACCCATCGTGTGCATGATCCCAATAGTTTACAATAACTATTAAGGTCTCCTCTTCCTTGCAGTCACTCACCCTCCAGGCCTAGGCTCAGGCACCCCCTTCTCTGCTATACAGTCCCTTGGGTGATCCATCTTGCCTTGTCAAGGTTTTCTCGCACAGAAAGAATTTCAGAGACTCTATTGAGTCTTACAGTCGAGGCGTCCCTCAGACTTGCTCTGCCAAGGCATCCCTCCAGCTTGTGTTACCTCAACACAATTTATTCTAGGTAATCATGGCTTACCACGGGGTTCTCATGGCTCAGCAGTAGCCATTTTTCATGCTTTTACATCTTGACAGCTTTCCAGCTCAGCTAAAGTCAGGGCCGAAGGTTACTCTCCTTCTCCTAGCACAAAAATAGTTAGGGATGAAGGTTACTCTCCTTCTCCCAACTCAATCATAGATAGGGACGAAGGTTACTCTCCTTCTCCCAACTCAATCATAGATAGGGACGAAGTTTACTCTCCTTCTCCCGAGTCAGTCTTTATTTCATGTGATCATATTATACTCCTTCTCACAGTTCTCCCTTGAACCCGAGAGCTTAGTTTCTCGTCTTTTCACTCTTCGCAGATCTTTCCCTTTCACCTATATCACAAGTATACATAAATTCATGAGACATCATAAATTTTAAATTCAAAAATTTTCTTGTAAATCTGTCATCCATAGATTTCCAAATTTCACATTTTGTTTTCATATTTGTTGCACGCAGGAACCAGATTCATAATTATGGGAATTTCCTTCCCATAGCGGTTTGGCTCAGCAAGAAATTGGTCTTCCTTATGGGCTTACAACGTTGTCATATCCAATATCCCTTTGCTTCCTACACTTTCAACTTCAATCAACCAAACAAATTGTTAATTTCCCATGCACATATTTTATTACACCTTTATGACGTCGTCACAAACAATTTCAGAGTTGTGCATACTAAAAATCAAATTCACTTTCTCAAAAAGAGAAATACCATTCCTTGCAGTTTGGCTCAGTAGACAATCGGTCTTCATTATGGGCTTACAATACTGTCATATCCAAGACTCTTTCTTCCTGTAATTTCAACATTCCTCGGCCAAACAAATTGTTAGTTTTCATGCACATTATTTTTTTTTCAAAATCATGCATACTAACAGTCCAAGTCATTTTCATCTATTTAAGGATACAAAGCAAAAGGGAACATCATCTCTTACCTATGCATCATTTCAGCCTACCAAATTTTTCAGAATGTAATTCAGATATCAATTGAATTTAGTGAATGTGCCAACATTCGTGGCCACCTTCATACCCAATGCACCCTTGCATTGATTTTCAAGTTTCCCACACTTTACGACATGTACTTGTCCATGGTGCGTTGGAGCTTAGCCAAGCTTTTCACCATATGGTTTATTCATTCTCATTCATTGTTGTAGCAGGACTATGCTTCCGGCTACCGGATGATCACGATTCCAAATCAGTACACATTAGACTCAAAAGTTTCACATGCATGCCTTTAAGCATTCTTCCTATATTAATAACCAGGGTGCCAACACTCATGGCCGCCCAAATTTGGTTTTCTCTCACACCTATACAATGTAATTAGAAATGTTGGAAGGTCCTCCTTCCTCAATGAGAAATCCATTGTCTGTCCTTTATGCAAATATGCATTTCCATGAAGCAATTCCATGCAACGTGTTATCTATAAGCACTTTTGTTTCCAATCGTTCCTTGATTGGTCCATGTATTCATGACATATCAGTTCATGAATTCTTCTGAGGGTTACAATCAGTCTTTACTATCAGAGGTTCACACCTCCATCATTCAGGTTCTTCTTCCTGAATCATACCCTACTTAGGTAACCAAGGCATACATCTGTCTTTCAGCGTTTCATACATAACATTAAGACCGTAAAACATTTCAGAAGGATTCTTACCCAATCCCTTCATACCTTGTGCCACATAGCCATGAACATTTTTATACTTGTTTTGGTTGTTAGCACCCCCTCTGATATTATCCCGTCAATGGTGCTCCATGGGGACTTTTAAAGTCCCTTCAAGAATCTTTCAACAAGAACCTTCTCATAGTCATCCTCTGATTGAGGTTATTCATTATTGGCAATTGTCTTTCTCAACATTTCCAATCTATTTCTTTCTACACATGACATACATCATAAACACATTAGTCATCAGGTAAATTAAAAATGCAAATACCATAGCATTTAAATTAATAAAACATTTTCAGACATGTCCTAGCATATTTGTATGCACTTCATCACATTATCCTTAATGTTTTTATGAGTGCAATACCGACAGTTCTCAATTGTTTCTGCAGTAATACAATCCTCATCACTATGGTGTCAAAACATTTACTTTCTTCAGCGTACTAGCTTTCTCATCCCAAAGAAAAACATAATACACGGCAAGAAAAGAATTGAGGGCTCTCCCCTTCTTCAAATTCTTTCTACATCGCCCAGAACTTTTTAGCCCAGCTGAGTTATTTCTAAGGTCTCACTGTCTTTTCTTTGTTTTTGCAATTTACTCCATGTTGGGATCTTCCTGCTCTTTTCCTTGAGCCGCCTTGGTTAGGCCTCACCCTGACCTTTTTTTGGAATACAGCAGCATGCTTTAATAGCAAACTTTTTTTTTGTTCATAATGGATCATGAGCCTATGCATCCTGCATATTACTATTTGGTTATCAGAATGGTCAATATTCATTTATTAGTCTTCTATTCATTACATGATGTTTTTCAAAATGTAATCCAGGATTTTGGTATATATATATGTGTGTGTGTGTGTGTGTGTGTGTGTGGTTCATTGCTTAATTCTCAACAGTCATTAAGGTTGTGACTTTGTTTTCCTGACAGAGTCTTCACAGAGTTCCTCCACAGGGAACTCCTTATTGCATATCCATCACTATTTGTGTTGGCCTCAACCTTGAGTTAGTTTCAGCAGTTTACCAAATATCCCATAAGGAATATAAACATGCATCTTTGTCATGTACCCAAATTATGTATCCATACATATTCCAGTTTTGTTAACTTACATCTATGATGTACTTAACCATATTCATAATCCTAAACCTACCTGTAGCAGTCATAGGTATGTTTCATAGCTCACCTACATCTCTAATTTTAAGATCAGTCAACTCAGGATTGTTCACAATCCTTCTCATGTGATTCTCAAAGGCATAATCATTTGCCTCTTATTATGAAAACAGAGCATCTTTGCTCATTTACCCTCTTTATCTAATTATATTAGTATTTCCTGAGGAAAGGGAATACATTCCCCCTCAAGCTATTATTTGGAACAGAACTTTCATGACTCTTCGGAATGGAGTCAGCCATGCATCTATAGTATTCATTTATTCTTGACAAGAGCGTTTCTTGCTTTATATTTCACTCATTAGGGCAACCCTATTGTATTTATAACTATACGTCTACATCATACATGTGCATCACTTGCACGTTCAATATCATCCATACCTAACTGGTATTAATATCAGGCTTCATATTAGGAAGCTCCACAATGCATTAAACCCATGCACTCAACCATAATTAAACATAGATAAGTATTCATCATGCTAGATTATTGCTTGCACTTTTTCCATGTCATTCACACACATGGACATATATGGCTTCTATATCCTTTTCCCAAGGATCTTCCAATCATCCTTATGATCATGTATACACATTTGTGTATAAGTAGGTGCATCTCTTGTATCTTTTTACCTCATGCATTCACTTGATAGTTTAATTTCCTCATTAGTGTCATTTAGTTTGAGATTCAGTCACTTATAGGACTAATATCACAGTCATATCTTGTATTGATGTTGCCTTTTCTCAAGGAAATAACCAACCAAGGTCACTTTCTCCTTTAAGCGACAATGTCTAGCAAGAAAACCTTCTTGCCTCAGTGTCCATAGGGTTTTACCCATCTCACTTTTCTCTGGTCATGAGGAGTTATATACTCCAATTTTAATATAGAGCAATAACTATAACTGCCAGGGATCCTACCTGATCCTATCAAATTCCTTTAAGCCCACAAAGGTATTAACCATTATATAATCTACCATCATCAGTGCCTGAAGTTCCAACTGCCCATGCTTAGAAGCAGTGTTACGAACACCAGGTCATCTGTCCTTTCGGGCTTCAGTTGCTCTTGATAGAACCCTGCCACCTTCAGCTATCCACATTCAAGTCTTATTATAAATGTTAACTAGCATATCCCTACTCCGGTAAGAGTAGTTATCACTTTGACAAATGGATAAAGAAATTATTTTGCTGAAATTCAACAAGAATTCCCAAAATCACATGTTCAATCTGCAGTCCTTCTCCTCAAGGAGTAAATGCAGATAACAACTCCTCCTTACGCGACTCGTACATGAGCCCAAGCAGGCCAAGTGTTGTAACCATGCTCTGATACCAATTTGTAACACACCCACGATGGGGCATAAAAAAAAATTGTTTTTCTTAAAGGAAAGATTCTCCATTCATGGTTTCTAATTTGGAAAGTCGGGGAACCAGTCCGACCTCCCGGTCAAGGATCTCTGACTCTGAAGCCAAACGACTCTCTGAGACCCTGATGGTATCGCTCTGTAATTAAACGCAGACCCTTTCGACTTCTGGGTGCAAGTCTAATGGTACCCACGAGCTTCCCTTCGTGCTTGGGGAATCTCTGAGTTTGGGCGCTAGCCCCTTTTCTGATAAGCCCCTCCTTGAGGTCACCTTGGGCGATAACCTCACGCAAACACACAATTGCGGGCGCGGCCAAAGGCAGTTTGAAACCAAACTACATTTCGGCCCGCAATTCTCCTCGAGCCTCCACGTGTCCTTTCTTCAAAATCGTGGTTTAGATTGCAGCCCACCCTCAACATTTTAAAGTTCGCGCATCTCCGATCCCCGCAATGCTACGGGACCGTCGATCTCATGATCTTGATGGTGCCTCTCAACTGACAGCTCAGATCTATCCCTTTCAAGGTTGCGGATCAAATTTGTCCTCTTTCAAATCAACGGCTGTGATTTGTTTCAGAATTCCGGACTTCGGAATTCTCAAGTCTCAAACTTTCATTTCTTCTGTACATCAATCTTCCGGAGTCGATGATTTACGGACACCTATCCTTCTTAATCAACGGCTCTGCCTCTGCTTCGAGGGTTTGACCTTTCAACTAAATCAACAGTCCTGTGGCCCTTTTCTCGATCAACGGTCAAGATTTCCTTCAGGTCTCCGGACTTCTGAGATCTCAAATCTCAAATTCCACTTCCCCTCGAAGTAGGTGAATTATTGTCGCGTATCCACTTGAATCGAACGGTTGAGACTTGCTTCGGGTCTTTACCCGAAATCTACGGATTTATGGCACCTGTCCTCTTGATCTGATGGCTATGAATTACTTCAAGACTTTACCCGGAATCCACTGATCTACGCCATGTCTCTTCTGGATCAAACGATCCAAAGTCACCTCGGACGATCCGACACTTGATATTTACTTCGGACGATCTGACGATTGAAATCTACTTCGGATGATCGGACGGTTGAGATTTACTTTGGCTCTCTAGACTTCAGGAGTCTCAAATCTTAACTGAAAACTTTCGAACAGATTTCTCCAGAGTCCGCGATCTGTCGCCACGCGTCCCTCTGGATCTGGCAGCCCAGATTCACTTCGGGTCTTCGGGGTTCTGGAATCTCAATTCTCATTTGAAACCCCAGTGTGATTCACCCAGAGCTCGTGATCTATTAATGCGTGTCCTCTCTAAATCAACGGCCCTTGCCTCCTTCAGGACTTCGACCTTCGGAGATCTCAGATGTCAGTTTTCCTCACTCTTTGTTTCTTCCGGAACGGTTTTACCTGGAGTCTGCGATCTGATGACATGTGTCCTCCCACAGATCGACAGTTCCTGATTGCTTCGATTGTTCGGGCTTTGGCGATTTCAAACTCTTCTCCTTCGCGTTCTCTCGGAGTGCTTCCATCTGGAATTCACGATATGTCACCACGTACCCTTTGGATTTGACGGTCCAAATTCTCTTTGGCTCTTCGGCTCTCTGGGAGTTTCAGACTCCTATGCACTTGTTCCTCTCCGGAGTGATTTCACCCGAATACAACGGATTTCTGCCACACGTCCCTCTGGATCTAACGGTCCTGGTTCACTTTGGGACTTCGGCGTTCGGGTGATCTGAACGCTCCAACAATCCGTCCTCCTGGAGTACATTCTTCCGGAGTCAAAGATCGTGCGCCACGCGTCCTTCCCGATCAACGGTTTTGGTTTACTTCAGGATTTTGACGTTCGGGAGATTCTACCTTTCCACACTCACTTTCTCCCGAAAGGCTTTCACCCATAGTTAATGATCTAGCGACGCGTGTCTCCAACAAATCGATAGCTACAGATCACTTCGGGGCTTCGAGAGTTTCAAGTACTCACCAATGCAAACCTTCGGAGTGCAATCCTCCCAGAGTATCAGATCTTTGGACACGCATCCCCTACTATCAACAATCAAGATGAACTCCGGCACTTCGGCCTTCAAGAGTTCTCACCTCTTGCCCCTTCAGGAGTTCTCACCTCTTGCCACAAGCTTTCCTACGGAGTGACTTTTCTCCAAAGTGGTAGAAATTCTAACACACATCCTCAAAGATCAACGGCTCAGGCGAACTCCGGCCTCCGGGCCTTCGGGAGGTTGACTCACTCCTCGATTGAAATCTCCCGGAGTTGGTCAACGCCGAGTTGACTACCTCATAGATCTAACGGTCGGGATGGCTCCCGGGCATCCTCAGATCTAAGGCCCAAATTATCTTCGGGACTTCAGGGATTTTACCTCCCTTACGACGAACTTGCTCAATTCACCGAACTCGCGAAGTCCAAAGAACTCAAGGGGTTAACTCTCACGCTCCTTCCCGTATCCAACGGTCACAACGAACCTTGGCTCTTCCCGAACAGATGTCATTCATTCGCCTTCCAAACAAAGGAGCCTTCCCTTTTGATACTTCAATCTCGCTATTATTCCTGAGCTTTGTTAGCTCTGAAAGGCTTAAGAGCTTTGCGCTCTTTCTCTTGAACTTAACGCTTGAAAGAATTCTTTCGCGCACCCCTTACACTCCTTCAACAAGTCTAGAACTTAAGGAGTTCTCGGTCTCTGCATGCCTCGCAAAGAGCATGTGCATACATGCACTACCTCTCCTGATCTTAACAGACTCTATCCTCCCGGATACTTAGGGCAATTGGGTGCGTCGGCGTGCACCTGTGAAAACTGTGTCCAAGGTTGACGAACTCACAGTCCACTTATTTTAGCTTAAGCTACCATAGGGCTCAAGCATTTACGTGTACAAATCAGATCATATCGTACTTTCTTAAATACACAATTTAAACAAGAATAAAGAGATACAGTATAACCATTAAGCAAACATGCACATCTCTTGGTCATTCACAGTATATCTAATTTTATTACGAAATTACAGCTCAATTTCACAGGGTTTGAGAATACTTATCTATTACAAGTTGCATCCAACCAACTGACTGTGGGTATGCGCATTTCCACTCAACCATAGGCTCAAAGGCATTCATTCTTAGCACTCTGGCCACCCCCGTGCCAAGCCATGATATCACTAGTAAATTTACGTCATCTCTCAGAGAAACTCTCTCTGTCATAGCGACCTTGCGAGGTTTATCAGATGCTTCCTCAGCATCAAGCTCGCGTTCGAGTCCTTCATGCCATGTTCTCGGCACTTCCTTTGGATTCGCACATCTCCCTTACGGGCTTGTGCTCTCGTCCCCATCTCGTATCTCCTCTCTTGTTGTGTTCCTGTATGTATCTTACCTTCCCTCCTCTGGAAGGTTTCTGACATGTCATGTTCCTTCTGTCAGAAGGGAGCTCGGGTCTGCAGGTCTCTGTGGTACTTCGAGCTTACATCCTGCAGTTAGACCATGCTCCCATTCATGGGGGTGGTTGATAATTCAACCACTGGTCCTTTCTTCATTAACTGATTTCTTTCCTCTAGAGATATCATGGCTCGTACTTCAAGGCTTCAACCCCAAGAGTCAGTTATAGGGAGTTTAACAATAATACATGTGCATTGTTCACATGTCGTAGCATGGTAATCCTATTTTATGATTAATTACAAGTTGGGGGAAACAGGGTGTTACACATCCAAATGCATTCTCCAATGGAGAAACATGCATCAAAATATGTAGACAAATATCCCAAATGATGAAATGTTGCCACATGTGCAATAGTGCAATGAAACACATCACCAAACATGTGAAAAAAAAGGTATCATATGGATTTCTACAACTATCTCTCCTATGTATGACAAAGAAAACGATGCTCAAACCATATTTTTGCTACAATGCTCATGACTCGTACCAAACTCCCAAAGTTCCCATCTCCTGGTACAATGTTTTTGAAAAGAATGCATCCGGAAATTTAAAATAAACCATGCATCTTTAGGCGACAACAGTAAAAAATCCAGTGATCACCTACAAGGAGAGAGAAAAACGCTTCTTGATTAAAAAGAAGCCAAATCAGAGAATGTGGCAAGAAGAAGATAGTGAGGCTTTGAAGCCTAGGATATTTACAAGGATTGTGTCAAAAACATAGGAGAAAGAGGTAAACTTGACAATTTAATACTTATGAGAAATTATAAAATCTTCTTAAGAAGCTAGTAATAGTAAGAAATGGAGTAATGCAATGGATGTGGTGTTTGTCGCATTGTAAAAAAGTAAAACCTCGAAGTTGGTCCAATAACCTAAGGAGAAGACTCCCATTGGTTGCAAGTAGGTTTTTAAAATGAATTATACAACAGATGGCTCCATTGACAAACACAAGGCTAGGTTGGTAGCAAAGGGGTGCACATAACAAAAAGAGGTTGATTTTGACGAGACTTTTTCCCCAATGGAAAAAATGACCATAGTTATGATGGTTCTAGCATTGGCAACACAAGTTGGTTGGAGCATCCACCAAATGGATGTGAAGAGTGTGTTTTTTAATGGAGTCCTCAAGAAGGAGGTGTACATGACTCAACCAAAAATATTTGAGTTAAATGAGTGATTGGTTTGTTGGTTTGTAAGTATTATACGGCTTGATAGCACAAAGGGCATGGTCTGTGAAAAAAGATGAGCATATGAAATCAAGCAATTTTCAGATGCAATAAATCCAAATTTGTACATCAAAAGGCGCAGTAATAGCACCAATATTCATGTTTATGTAGACAATCTCATAATCATGGAGAGTGATTTAAGTGCAATTGATGAAATAAAATAGGATTTAAAGCAACTTTCGAGTTAAGGAATTTGGGGCTTCTACATCACTATCTAGAATTTGAACTATTGCATAAGAATGAGAGCATCTTAATCTCTCAAACGAAGTATGCAAAAGAATTAGTTAAGAAATTAAAGATGTAAGATTGCAAGAGATCTATAATACGAACTGAGACAAAGTTGAAGATATCAACAAAGGACCCTAGAAAAGTAGATGAAACCGTGTAGAGATTGTTGGTAGTAAGTCTGATTTGTCTTATGTATACCAAGTAAGAGATGAGTATTGTAGTAAGTCTTGCTACCATATTCATGATTTCACTGAGATTTATGAATTGGAATGTTGCAAAGAGGACACTGAAGTATGTACGAGGGTCGTTGGATTCTAGTGTTGAGTTTGTCAAGGATGAAAGGTTTAGTTTAACAAGTTTTACAAATTCAAATTGTGCAAGACCACTAAATGACAAGTTTATTTCTAGCTATGTATTCAACTTGGGCTTCCAGCAATTTTGCAAACTAGTAAGAAGCATATACAATTGCACTATCGTCCATAGAACAAATGATAAAGTTGCGGTAGGAGTTGCATGTAACGCATTACGACTTAGTAGGATCCTTGAGAATAAAGAGTCCAATAGAGTGGAATGACCCACCTTGCACTATGATAACCATGATATTGAAATAGATAAAAAAAAAATACAGTTTTCCACTTGAAAACAAAGCATGTAGAATTTCTTCACCAGCTCATCAGGGAAAGTTCAAAAAAGGGGGATTGAACTTTTGTAATGTTCTCCTACATAACAACATGCTTAAGTAAGTATTCACCAAGCTTTTGTCTTAAGATAATTTGTAAAACTTCGAGACAAACTTGATGAATTGGTCATGAAAAGGGGATGATAGAATATAATGATCAATGCGTTCTCTGTACATGTCATAAATAAAAGTCAAGTGTTAAACCTAAGTAAAAGTGATTGTAAATGCAACTTAAGCAAAAAGTTATTATGTCAATTATATGTTGAAACACATTCCCATATGCTTTGGGAGTGTTCATCGGGGAAAGTTCAAAAAGGGGGGATTGAACTTTTGTAATGTTCTCCTACAGAACAACGTGCTTAAGTATGTATTCACCAAGCTTTTGTCTAAAGATAATTTGTAAAACTTCGAGACAAACTTGATGAATTGGTCATGAAAGGGGGATGATAGAATATAATGATCAATGTGTTCTCTGTACATGTCATAAATAAAAGTCAAGTGTTAAACCTAAGTAAAAGTTCAAAAAAGGGGGATTGAACTTTTGTAATGTTCTCCTACAGAACAACCTGCTTAAGTATGTATTCACCGAGCTTTTGTCTAAAGACAATTTGTAAAACTTCGAGACAAACTTGATGAATTGGTCATGAAAGGGGGATGATAGAATATAATGATCAATGCGTTCTCTGTATATGTCATAAATAAAAGTCAAGTGTTAAACCTAAGCAAAGTAAAAGTGATTGTAAATGCAACTTAAGCAAAAAGTTATTATGTCAATTATATGTCGAAACACACTCCCATATGCTTTGGGAGTCATATCAATGATGTCCAAACTATGATAACCATGGTATTAAAGCTGGTAAAAAATCTAGTTTTCCACTTGAAGAACAAAGCATGTAGAAATTCTTTACCAAAGCATGTAGATATTCTTCACCAAAGCATCCAAGGAAAAGTTCAAGAAAGGGGGATTGAACTTTTGTAATGTTCTCCTAAGGAACAAAGGGGGATTGAACTTTTGTCATGTTCTCCTAAGGAACAACGTGCTTAAGCATGTATTCACAAAGCTTTTGTCTAAAGATAATTTGTAAAATCCCGTAACCAACTTGGTGTAAACGTTAATGAATTGGTCGTCGAAGAGAGGATGATCGAATATAATGACCAATGTTAACCTCTACACGTATGTAAAAAATAAAAGTAAAGTGTTAAACCTAATTATAAGTAAATGTAACTTATGCGAAAAATTATTGTGTCAAGACGCACTCTGTATGTTTTTCGAGATATATCAATGATGTCCAAATATGTACTTAAGTATCTCTTCTCTAATGAAAAATAGATCTCACATAATGCATTTTCTCTATCTAAAATATTTTGTCACTAGTTTGGTAAATAGTCACCATATCAATGTTGGGTTCAATTTCATCATCTAAAACCAACATCTTCTGACAACCAGAAAAAGCTTTTAGAGGGGGGAATAAGAGAACAATGTCGGCAAGCATGAAACATCCAAGGAAGTTGATATTAGTAAGAAAATGGACAAGTTCACTAGCAAGCTTCTAATTTTCATAACGAAATATTTTAGGAATGGGATTAAAGGGAAGCGTACAAATTCCCAAACTACCTACACAAGCCCATCATTGACTACAAACCAAAGCAAAGGAATGTACACATGTATCAAATAAACTAAAATACCCATACTTTTCATTTCAAAGGAGATATGGAAACATGAACTAAAATACCCATACTTTTAATTTCAAAGGAGATATGGAAACATGAAATTTAGACAAAACCAGCCACAGAAGCATGCYTTTTTTTTTTAATCTTGTGCGCTCAACAATTTACTTAGTACACARATTTTAATTTTTKTCTGATACTGACAAATGTTACACSGCAATTAATAAACCACCGTAAAATGAGACTGACATGTCACCGTGGAACACGTAACAGCAAAATATGAGTAAAATAAGGTAAATTTGAGATACAACAGTTGCATTAATCATCTTCAGCGGTTGCTATTTGACAGTCTTCTAATACTACAAGTTGTACAATCAAGTATAATACAATCAGGTATTGCATCACATTTATGCAGCCATGTGCCCCTTTTATTATCGTATAAGGTCCAAAACTCAAACTTCAGTCAGGGCGACCTTTTGATATGACACAAGGTATCTCCTTGCCTAAACGTTTACAGAAATTGTTATTCCTCACACTTAACAGTTGGAATAACGTGTTGGAGCTTTTTAGGAATATTAGTTATTGAGATACTACCATGAGCATGACCATCCATTAGCAGCTTCCCTATTTTCGATCTCCATTCCATGTCATCATCATCAGCCTTCCTGTCATGTACAACCCGATCACAGTAGTTCAGCAACGAGCCAAAGCCACTATTTGGAGTCCATCCATAATCCTCTAGGATGCTTGCTTCCTCTGAAGTCAGGTCCTCACCAATCTATGGCATGCAACAAAATAAGAATAATCAGAACAGTATATGGAATATAGAACAGATCACATCAACCCTTCCCACTCAGCATGCATAGAGATTGTAACAAAAAAGCCTATGCCATAACTTTAACCAATCACCAGTAACACCAACATAGATCCATCTTAACTCCAGATCTATCAAGCATACCAAGAGGGATCAAATCTTTTGGAGTCTAAAAATTTTTATCATTTAAGATGGATTTAGGCTAAGATGAAGGGTAACAGTATTTCTATGTCAATAGCATATTTATAGTATTTCTAATTTGCATAAATCTGGATCTCTCATTTTATCTCTATATAGCAGTTTTTATATTAGGTGTACATTTCAGATCTCTCTTTCATATACATAGGTATTTTTCAGTGTTGCAAACATCGGCATCGGCAAAATATCGCCGAGCGTCTGAAAACGAAAAATATCAGCAACATCAGGGAAAATATCAGAAAAATGTCGTAAGAATGAAAAAAATACAAAAATATTTTTTTTTTCAATTTTTTAAATATCTAAAGCATCAACAACATCAAATAAATGCATTTCCACATAAATATGAAAAGAAAACTGATATATAAAATGTGTAAGATGTGTAGTAAACTACATCACAGATCAACACTGAATCATGTCCTTACTCTAAAGCCTCAAAATATCATCAAAAAATATATAAATGCATCTCATCGTCATGAGTCATCTACAATGAAATCAGATAAATAAACTTATGATTTCCTCTGCCCCTTTTACGGGAAAAGGTGGTGGCTCTAGAAATGGATTTTGCTTTAGAGGAAGAAGGCCATGGGGCTGGCATTGGACTATGATGTCCTGTAGAAGAAGCAGAAGCTAGACTCTGGTTTCCTCTATTGGTGCTACTGCCAAGTACAACTCGCTCTGTCGGAGTCCGTGAAGATATATTCATGTGCATCCATATGAATCCAAACCATTATACACAAATATGCAAAATTTCTCATGTAAATAGCAAGGATGCATATAACCAAAATAGCACCGACTGCAATCCATCTCTGAACCAAAATACATCAACAAAGAGGCTGTAAATGGCCTCTAGAGTCCAAAAAAAAACATGCTACAACAAATAACTACACATCAAAATCATCTCCTATATTAGGATCCTCACCATCAGTGTCACCCTTTAAGCATTGAAATAAGATAGAAAAAACTTAACATGCCTAATAAGTGATTTTACTTGAGTGAAAGGTACATTTTTACTAGGGTCATGACAAGATTTCAACAATCAATGCCACCAACATCGAGGTACATAGAGGGCTTGGTGCTCTTGTCTTAATGGTAGTTCCATACCCTCATACACGATAGAATCTAGTGGAAATGTTGCAATACTGCCAATCTTGAAATCCTGAAAACCATTAAGTCTGCTGAATTTTGAATGGGACCTAAAATTCTACTTTCTCCATATGAAGTCTAATGAGGTTGGAACCACTCTCAAACATCCTGAAACAATTAATGGTAATTTTAAAAATTTAAGTAAAATGATGAAAATGAAAGATAGAGGAGAATGTCACTTTTAATGAAAGATCTGAGAATGTCACTTTTACAATGAAAGATAGAGGAGAATGTCACTTTTAAGAATTTAATATTACCATTAATTAGTAGATTACTAGCCTCTTTTGTTTGCAAAATGACAAAAAAAAAACCAAGTTTTCATCTCTTGCTTGCCTCCTACTCCTATGCTCTCCAAACCCCACACTTTGTTTGCAAAATGACACTTTAAAACCCAAAAATCAGCTTTTAATTCATCACTTTCCGTGGCCCTGCGACATTTTCAATCAACTCGCAATATTATTGCGCTATTTTCAAAAATATCACGATATTATCACCAGAGGAAAATATCGCGATATTTTTGGGCGATAATATCGTCGACCCTCAAAACGACGATAATATCACAATGTCAGCAATATTATCACAATGTTGGTAACACTGGTATTTTTATCTCTATTTATATCTATATTTGACTAACATATAATATTATTTTTATTTGTTATAAGTAATATATTTATTTTTTAAGCCAACATGTAAGCGTTACCCACGTACGTGACAACATCTCCATCATACCAGGCTGTTTGCACCTCGCTACTCTCAGTGCAACAAGAAGGTCCCAATCCATAGTTTTAAAATCAATCAATATCCACAAAAACAGTGGACACTCTTGAACTATATCAAAAAACTAAGTGTGCCCAGCAATAATATTTCAGTGAGCAATGTACCAAATTATTTCCTCAGTGCACATCAAGGCAAACAAACAGGTTATCAAATCTTGAATAACAATTAACTTTCTTTAAATGCATATAAGTCCATCTAACTCTTACCCTCTTTACAAAGTTTATTTTTATGTCATATTCACCATACTAGAGGATTATAAATCATGCTAGTGGAGTACGATGTATTAAATCCATTTGTCATATCAACTCTCAAAGTCTAGTTACTCGTCACTATTGTACAAGTTTTTCAAGGTTCATCACACCATATCAATTAATAAAATTGTCCATGCTTAATATAAGAAGTTTAGCTGGAGTAAGTGGTCTTCTTGATCATTGCACCATCAAATCTCTTGAGAGTTATCAACACTCGGTTTCCCCATCTACAGGTTTAAACTTCATTCATTGAAACACTTGAAATAAGATGCAACAAAACTGATCAAAACATAATGGATATTCATTAGTTGTTTTCAGCAAACTTTTGGTATTATCACCCTGCACCTCAAATATTTAATCAAAATGCAATTGAAGTAGTTACAAAGGGTCACCACTCATCACTTGTCAAAACCTGATTATTTAACTTTTCAGACCTTGGGGATTTTAAGAAATTGAGCATACCTAACTCATGTAAGAAAGATATCCATTTGACTTAATGCACTTAAGAATGCTGTCGTACCAGAAATAATTGTCAAATATGTTTTACTACATGAACTATTCTCAGAAAATATGGATCTTACACACAGTTTTTAAGTATTCAGAACTACAAGAACAAGCATAGTGGATATTTGGATGTAAGGGTGCTTCGTTGACTCTAGTTTCAATAAACATCCTTGTGTGAAAGTTGCTTGGTGATCAGATTCGTACATGCTTCAGTATTTACTATTCCTATACTAATTCATATCAAATTTGTTGGTTGATTTGCACCACAATCTGATGCATATCAACATCCATCCAGATTCCATACACAAGTTGTTAGGTGGGAAATGTTACCTATTTCACTTCCCACTTTGAGAATCAAGGTATTATCCTTCCCCTCATGGGTGTTGAGATCAGTATTAGCTTTAATCCTATAAATTCACAACCTTGTTTATTGCATGGCAAATGCTTCTGATACATGAATATAACTGTGGTAATCTTTATGGTTTCAATGGGGTAATCATTGATATATTGCTAGCCCCTTTTAAATGAGGGGATTTTCCTCCCTTTTATTTGTAGATGCTTCCGTTCAACACGTGCAAGCAGCAACTTCCTGTTGTTTTTCTTCATATGAGATATGATTGATATGTTATTACAATGATGAGTGTTCCATATATAGAGAACATATGGTGTCCATCCATGAAAGGATGCGTCCCTTGGATAATCGATACCTATTTATTATTATCATTTACTTATTATATATAGTATTTAATAATCAATAATTATATTACTAATTATTAATCTAAGAGAATGTTTTCCCGATGTTGTCCAAACATCAACACTCCTTCTCAAAGAGGGAGACATTCTGCATCATGCCAAGCTTGTCTCTAAAGTATAAAAACTTCACCCTAGACTCATGACAATTGTCTGACAGTCTTGGGAGACGTCTCTCTCCCACCTGAACCGCTGAGAACTCCTTTTGTGGCTCTCCCTCTGAGCCAATTGACTCTCTTTGAGATCAGGCTCACTCTGGGTCCGCATGTAATAGCATATAGCATCTTAAGTCTTTATCATTCCTTGTCAAATCACCATGACTAGGACAAAGACCACACCAAGATCTTTCACCACAGGCACACACCTATGAGTGCATGTCAGCCTGATGCTAACTGACACGTGGAAAGTACTTCAAGCACCTCGAGTCCATATTATTCCTTGTCATGATCAAGGAAGGACTACGCATGGGCCCATTTACCACAAGTGCACCTTTATGATAAATGTATCCTATCTCCCTTGGTCTGCAGCCCAATCTAGGAGAAGGTCCGCTCGATGCTAAAACATCAACACTCCCTCTTAGCTAGGGAGGTATCTTTCCACAGTAATACACAACTACTATCCAATGGTATACAACCACTGCTAGTAGCACGCTGCTACTGTCTAGTGACACACAGTCACTGCCGGTGGTACACAACCATTGTAGTAAGTACACAGCTACTGTCCAGAGACACACAGTCTCCGCCAATGATACACAACCATTGTAGTAGCAAAAGGTATGTCACACATGGCACTCCCATGTGGACTTCTAGAGGCTACTCCCTCTAGAAACACTAGGGTCAACTCCCCATAGTGTGTGACATCAAGATAAAATCCTTTGACATGTCCTCATGTGCTCTCCACAAGGGGCGTGTCCTCATGTGCTCTCCACAAGGGACATTGGGCTATAAGCCCAAACCCACTTATCCCTTCTCGGATAAGTGTCCTCACAGATCAACTCAACTCGGTTCATAGAGGAGTACGATCTAGAGAATGTCTGTCACACATGGAACTCCCATGTGGACCTCTAGAAGCTACTCCCTCTAGAAACACTAGGGTCAACTCCCCATAGTGTGGGACGTCAAGGTCAACTCCCTTGACATGTCCTCATGTGCTCTCCACATGGGACGTGTCATCATGTGCTCTCCACAAGGGACGTTGGGCTATCCCTTCTCGGATAAGTGTCCTCATAGATCAACACACTTATCCCTTCTCAAATAAGCCCAAGCCCACTTATCCCTTCTCAGATAAGTGTCCTCATTGATCAACTCAACTCACTCACAGAGGAGTACAATCTGGAGAATGTCTCAGGAAGCTACAAACATCAACAATCCCTCTCAGCGAAGGAGGCATTCTTTTCCACGCCAAGTCTGTCACGGAAGTACTCAAACTTCGTCCTGGTTTGGTAAGAACATCAGCAACCTGCTCATATGTAGGAAGGTACTGCACCATTACTTCCTTCCTCTGCACCATGTCTCGGAATAACAATGGAATCTAGCACATGTCAAAATAAATCTGCAAGGAGCGAAGCCACACTGTTTCGCACATTGCCACACTCAATGCAATGTACTCTGCTTCTGCGGTGCTCAAGGCCACAAAAGTTTGTTTCCTGCTACACCAAGAAACCATGGAAGATCCCAAAGTGAAGCAAACCCAGAGGTGCTCTTCATGTCCACTGCTCTCCCTGCCCAATCAGAGTCAGTATATCCCTGCAATCTCATGTCAATACTGGAAGTATATCTCAGACCATGTCCAACTGTGCCTCGCGGGTATCTCAACACATGCTTCACAGCAATCTAGTGTGTCTGTCTCCGCTGACTCATAAACTGGCTAAGTGTACTCACTACATAACAAATACATGTTCTGGTGTTAACCAGATACATCAATGATCCAATTAGTTGTCCGTACAAAGTCGGATCAATTTTGTCAGAATCGGAAGAAGATACACTTAGTTTCTTCAGATTCGTCACCATTGGTGTAGCCACGGGCTTCCAGTTCAGCATCCCAAACTTCTTCAATATCTCAACTGTGTACTTCCCCTGACTCGGGAAGATCTCATCAGTGCTCAGCCACACCTCTAGTCCTAAGAAGTAGTGCATCATACCAAGGTCCTTCATCTCAAACTCAGAGGCCAACACATACTTGCATTCAACAATAAGGCTCTCTCTACCAGTGAGGAATAAATCATCTACATAGAGGACCAAAATCAGGGACTCACCATTAACAGTCTTGTAGTACAGGCTGGGATCGGAAACACTTTTTTTGAAGCCCAAACTCATCGGGTGTCCATCAATCCTCGCATACCAAGCTCGAGGTGCATGCTTGAGTCCATACAGGGCCTTCTTCAACCTGCACACATGAGACTCCTTCTCATGTATCACGAAACCACCCGGTTGCTCAATGTATACTTCTTCCTCGATCTCTCCATTGAGAAAGGTTATCTTCACATCCATCTAATTTATTTTCAAACCCATGGATGTTGCAGGGGCAATAATCATCCGGATAGAAGTGTATCGAGCAACAGGAGCAAATGTCTCCTCATAATCTATTCCCTCCACCTAAGATAATCCTCTAGCAACAAATCTCATTTTGTGCCTCTTGATGCTCCCAACAACTGTGTGTTTGATCTTATAGATATATTTGGAAGTCACTACAGACTTCCCTTCAGGTCTCGGAACAATATCCCACACATCATTCTTCATGATGGACTGATACTCCTCCATCATGACATCTCTCCATACTGGATGACTAGTTGCCTCCTCATAACAGGAAGGCTCAAAATGAATGATGTGGCTCATAGCTGCGACATAGCACGAATATCTCTAAGGTCTCTTGCTCACTCGGAAGGTACCACGAGGAGTTGCATGTCCTTCTACCTCCTGCAGAGTCTGACGAGCCCATGCAAGTCTCTTCCGACCTATTGCAATAACTCTGGGAATATTAACTGGAGCTACAGGATCAACGGGACCAATTTGATCAATAGGCTCAATTGCCTCCCTCTGAAAGGTAATGTCATCTTGGACCATATTTGACATATAGAGGTTTCCTCATGAAACCAATGCCTAAGACATATCAAGGTTCCCTCATGGAACCAATGTCTCACAAGACATATCGAGGTTTCCTTATGAAACCAATGTCTTGGTTCCTTCCTCTCACCATCTGAGGCACGTCGAGATGAAGTCTACATTCCCCCCTACTAGTCCACACAAGACCCTCCGGGGAAAATGTCTCCTGATGTTTCCTCAAACATCAACACTCCCTCTAGAGTTGGAGGTGACTCCTCCTCTGTCTCTGCTCCCTCTGACACCGAAGGTAACTCTTCCCCATTATCTAGTGGTAACTCAATCTCTGCTCCCTTTGGATGTAGTACAACCTCCTCTACTTGGATCTATCACCATAGTTGTGCTACAGTCAATCTTGACTGGCTGTATCAATGATCACTTGAACTGTCTCTGCTATTTGGCATGGTCCCGTCCTGGGAGGTACATTGTTCCTAGAGACTTCCTGTCTCTGAGCATCATGTCTGGCAATGTCTCTCCTTGATATCATATTGGAAGGTCTTGCCCTCCATGTCTTCCTCTTGCGACCTTCATTATGGCTCATTCTCAGAGCTATTACATGTGACCTACCCGAAACAAGAAACAAGAACAACAAAAAGCATCTCCTAGAAGAGATCAATTTATCTTGTGCACAACTATATACAGTGACCCTCCAAATGATACGTCTTCTACTATGACCAACACACATCCATTATATACTCAATGTCATACGGCTACCAACACACATCCATCATATACTCGATGTCATACAGCTAACCATGTTGATTTTCTAGAGTTAAATTAGACAAGCACAATTTTCCTCAAGTGGTAAATACTTCCAATGATATACGATATTACTTTAGTAAACTCTAGAACATCACTAAGTAAAAATTTCAGCTTCTTAGAAACTTTGGTCTCTTCCTTAGATCACTTCCCACGTGTGAGAGAGAAAAAATGTGTGTCTATTGTTGTGTCTTTCAAGTGTCTTTTTATAGTAATATTAGATTGATCCAAAAAGACACGCCTCTTTGAAAATTAAATTAAATTTTCTTTCTTATAAATAGTTGGAGAATACCTCACGTAACTACCCAAAGATTAATTTGGTTATAATCCATTCACATAGTATTTGACTTTGTTAAATTGTTCCTCCATAATTCATGCGATTCTTTGCATAAATATAGGTAGAAGTAAATATGCAGTACATTCCTCATATTTAGGTAATTAGACATTTTTACTAGAAATTACTGCCCCCCATAATTCATGGAATTCTTTCTATAATTTAGGTAGGAGTAAATATGTTGTACAAAGAGATTGTAACAACCCCATAAATTTAACACTCCGAACATTTTACTCTACTCTCATTTTCCTAGGCCCTCCTGTGAAGGAGTCGAGCCCAATCCTGCTCTGATACCATGTTTTTCTTCATATGAGATATGATTGATATGTTATTACAATGATGAGTGTTCCATATATAGAGAACATATGGTGACCATCCATGAAAGGATGCATCCCTTGGATAATCAATAACTATTTATTATTATCATTTACTTATTCTATATAGTATTTAATAATCAATAATTATATTATTAATTATTAATCTAAGAGAATGTCTTCTCGATGTTGTCCAAACATCAACACTTCCATCATGGGATATTACAATGAAGCAGATACTTCTCACAACTCATGGAAGCCATCCTTCGTCTAAGATGCCACAATTGGGGATATCTATTCTGCCAAATTTGCTCAGGACTTGCACATGGCCCCAACCACATAAAACAGCAGGCTTACGCGACAAGACAGACCACAAGGGGTGAACATGTCTCTAGGGAGATTTGAACCTTGGTGGGGAGTGTTATCACTCCAAGAAATCCTTCTAGGTTGAGCTCGAAGAAGCCTGGTAACTTAACTTATTCTCTCAATGATTTACTCAATGATGGGTATGTGGTTGGATCAAGATGAATATCTAACTCACTGGATTGTATCACAAGATTGTCTAAGGATATTCAAAAAATGCAAGGCCTTCAAGAGCTATTATCAGATAGGTGAATCAAATGGATAAAGAGACTAATCAATTAACCAGAACATACATATATAAAACAATAGGTATGATGGGCTAACAAACCAGCAATAAATACTTATGATCCTTTGCTTACTAATCAGATAGTGAGATGACAGTCACCAATGGACTATGTAAGCATAGATAAAGAACATAATTCAACTCATAAGCATATAATAGAAAGAGAAAAGAAGATCTGACAATAACAGTGAAAGAAGCTTGCAGGCTAAATATATTATAGAAAGAGTCTCTATCACAATAACAGTATAGTTTAGAACCCAAAATCCCCCTTTTCCGGTTCCTCAAAGTTTATGGCTTTATAGCCTTTACATCAGATATCCAGATCCTAGAAAACTGGATCAGATCTACTTGAAATAGAAAGTCAAAAACTGATACAAGAGAATAGGAAAAGATCCTATAAAGTAGTTCAACTCCTTATCTCTAATGGTCTTCATATCTTCATGATCTTTGATAGCTGCAGGGATCTTCACGAGTTGATAGATAATTCGAATTTGCCACCTTTGCCAAAAAGACAATTTTTTGCCACAATAAAGTAGCAAACTCGATCTTCTCCTCTTGCTAGCACCTTTTAAAACTGGAACAGAAACCCAATAATGAGGCCATTAATTATTATATATCATTAGAAACCATCCTCATGGCATTCAAATCAAGGAAACTTGGATCTGTGCAAAAATAGTAGCTTGCTGCCCTGTTCTGTGCTTTTGGTGGCTAGGAAAAGACAAAAATATGTTGCTTTAATATTGACCTATATCTCTCAAATAAAAACAGCTGGGTACAAAATGGAAGAGGCTTTTGTAGATTGGTTTGTTTTGAGAAAAAACCTCTCTCAATTCTTTGAGATTCG
The DNA here is from genome assembly GCA_009831015.1 of Picea engelmannii. Taxonomy (NCBI): domain Eukaryota; kingdom Viridiplantae; phylum Streptophyta; class Pinopsida; order Pinales; family Pinaceae; genus Picea; species Picea engelmannii. The sequence goes on along the minus strand of ML805968.1, from coordinate 161,868 downwards.
TTTTCATTTTCCCAGGATCTACTTTTCAAAAACATGTGTCAAACAGGGAAATTCTGAGATCCGAAAATTAGGGCTCAAAGATGAATTCGATTCTCCCAATCTATGACACCTGTAAGAAAAATGAGAGAGGTTATTGTTCTTTGACATGTTATCAACAAAAACCTCTGCCCGTTTCGCAAAATGATTCTCCAGTCGCTCAGAATCATCATTTGAAAATGATGACTCAGCACAGTAAAAACAGACTTTTCTGCACTTTCGGTGGCTAAAATAGCCTCGAATTTCGCGTTTAAGCCACCGAAAGCGCCCTTTGAAAAAGGCATTAGCCACCGAAACCTGAGTTTTGATTTTTTTGAAGGAAAAAACAAATCAAATATTTTTCAAACTTTATTTACAAATTGGAACTCATTAAGATGAGCCCTAAAAATTTAATAATGAAATTTATTCATGACTATGCTATCACTCCTAAAACTTAATGAATTGACTGGTTTATTTTAGGAGATAACATCTGGCCCCTATTGGGGAAGAAACGTCCCTGTGAGGTTTCAAGAACCTAGCAGACCTTGTGCCTTTAGCATTGGGCATGGAGTCATCTGGCCTTTACAGTTGGGGACCTCCCTGTGAGGTTTCCAAGAACCTAGCAGACCTTGTGCCTTTAGCATTGGGCATGGAGCCATCTGGCTTTTACAACTGATCTTTTGTGAACCTGTAGTCATCATGTAGCCTGCTCTACTTATTCATGAAATCAATCAACTGAAAATGACTACTTGCTCGTAAAACGAGCTTATTCCCCTACTCCTACTCTAACCGGATCTGCATTCGGGTAAGGTAAAGGCTGATTTCCATAACAACCATCCAAGTAATTTTAATACTGAAGAAATCTCATCTTTATCATTGATCAGCAAATAATGTTTGACATGAAACAATAGTGATAAGAAATCTTTCAGGAAACCATACTTACCCAGAAACACTGGTAAGCTAAAGAAATCTGAAACTTTCAAGCTTTCTGAAAAGTATAACTCCATGAATGCTGCCACCAGATCCTTGAAAATAAGATAAGAAACATGTTGCTCCTCTAGAAACATCTGCACATCTATGGCAGCCTCTTGCTCAGCCATAACTGTTCCTCTACAGGAAAACTGATCATCTTCTTGTCCTTTTGAGATCAACTTGTGATCATCAAAAACTACAATTTCCTCATCAGAATAATGTTCACAAGAGGATAACGAAACAGGGTTTACATCATATGGATTAGAATCAGATAAGAACATATAATTTCCTATGCAATCATTAGTTATCATAGGCTCTTCCTGATTTACAAACTGATCATAAACTTCACATGTATACCTGTCTCTAGAATACTCTGCATATACTGAAAAATCTGATTCTGAATCTGAAATATACTCACTTTCGGGTTGTTGTTCCATATTTGTTTCATACTCACTGCTTTCTTGCTCTGAATCTGAAATGTCCCGAGAGTCGTTTTGCTCTTGTGCATACAAGTCTTCAAAGTCAGCCTGCTCTCGGATACTTCTAGAAGCATGAATGTTCTCCTCCACCTCTTGAGCTTCTTCAAACAAACTCCTTAGAGATGAAGACCTTCTTTCTAGCAGAAGAAGTGCAAGTTCTGAATGCAAACTCATAACATAATATATCATGGCAGCTGTCTCTGTAGGCCGGATCTCCAAAGGCATGTCATGATAGTTGTTGAAAAACCTTCAATTGAAAAAAGACAAAGCTTCATTTTCCTCTCTCTTCAAAGCATAAAATTCAGCGAGATACAAATCAAGAGATTTGTTCTCACCTCAATGCTTCAAAAAGGCATTTGATAACTCGATCCAAGAGCTAATAGAATCAGCTCTCAGAACTTTAAACCATGTTGCAGCATCTCTAATCAAAGACTTGGAGAAAAATCTCATGATCACATCTTCATGAACAATCCAAAAACGATCAAAAAAATCTTCAAAGGATTCCAGGTGATTTACAGCTGAATCTTGATTCTCTCCAGAAAACCGAGGAAGATATCCATAACAGTCAAGAGGGTAAGGATTAAGGAGATAGGGAAGCCTTAAGGGTTTGAACATCTTCATCCTGATCTTAATTTGAAAAGCAGTAGGTTGCTTATGAGAGCTAACATGTTGATGACGAGGTTCAACAGTAATGCCACAAGGTGCTGAGTTATGGACAGAGTTTGAATCAGTTCTGACCTTTCTATGGTTACATGGCTGATCAGATTCAAGGGAGATTTGAATACAATGATCGTCTTTATGAACGAGCTGAGGTATAGGTACTGAATCAACATCTACAATATGAGCAGTATGCAGATCTTCTTCTTCTAAAGACGGATATATACAAGAAGGATGGTGATTTTTTGAATATACAAAACAGAAAATGATTCTCTTTACATGCGAAGGGAAAAGCATGAAACAACTGACAAAGAAATACAACAGTTCATGAAGCAGACTAATGAACTCATACCTGGATCTAAAATTCAGCCTCTTCATCTTCTGTCAACCGAATCTTCCCCAGTGGAGTCTTATTAAACTCAGATGGATCAGGGAAATAGGAGGCTTTGTAAAACTACCTTAGCAGCAAGGCTAGATTTCTTCTCCTTTTACAAACAAGTCTTGGAGGACAGACTCTACTAAAGGCAAAATGATATGGATATAAGAGTAGAATTTTTCTAGTTTTGTTTGCAAAGAGTTCATAGAAGAGGACTAGTCCTCTTCCGGGGTAGATTGTACAACATCTTTCCCTATATTATGTACAGAAAAATTCTCAGGAAAAGGATTTATGACAGCATAATTTATGGAAGGCTTATCACCTTTCAAATTTTCTGATTGAACTACAATTTTCTGAGAAGAAGAAGATGCAATAGAAGTAGACTTAATGGAAGGTGTTCTAGGTACAGATAAAGAAGCAGTACCTCTTGAGATACTTGATCTAGATGTCCTTGCTGCTCTGGAAGTTTGCCTTTGTATAACTCTTCCTCTTCTGATGATCCTCTCTGGATCTGCAACAGGTGTTGTTGGTGGCCTCTCTTGATTTTTCTCTGGTATGAGCCTTTCTCGGCGCCACAATTCTTCAATGGAGTCGCCAGATAGAAAATTTCAACCAATAAAATGTCCAGGCTTTGTCTATCATCAAAGTTGGATCTATGTCGTGTCCCAAGGAAGCTAAGCTTCAATCTCCTCTCCCCGGCAACGGCGCCATTTTGTTATCACTCCAGGAAATCCTTCTAGGTTGAGCTCGAAGAAGCCTGGTAACTTAACTTATTCTCTCAATGATTTACTCAATGATGGGTATGTGGTTGGATCAAGATGAATATCTAACGCACTGGATTGTATCACAAGACTGTAGAAATTCTGAGGTCCTATGAAGCTTCCATCTAAGGTCTGTCCTTGACCTTAGTATGGCTCTAAGTTTCAACTGTATGGCTGTCTTCTTTTGTTGTTTTAGGACAGCAAACAGTCATCTCACTTTCTGCTCAATGTTTTATAGGTTAAGTGCTCTTTTAAGGTGCCCTT
>ML805968.1:133769-158244 GCA_009831015.1 Picea engelmannii | reverse complement strand
TGCGCCCTCTCCCTTTGTTGCCCTCTGTACTGAACTGAGGCGCCCAAGCTCATCTGTTGCCCAATGAAGAAATCCCTCCACAAGAATGTCCTCTCCTGTGCTGCCTCTCCATAGAAACTGTCAGAGCTCAAAACCTCCAAGCAAATCTGCTACCAGGTAGCTGCCAGTCCTCTCAACTCATGCGCCCTCCTCCAAGCAGAAATGATCACAGTAAATAAACTGAGCCTGAAACTGGAAGTCTCTCTCCACAGAAACTAGCGCCCAAGCTCTCCTCTCCCAATGCATCAGATCTCATCCTGATCTAACAAGTCCTCCTCTCCCAGTGAGCAACTGAAGGATAATAAATGCGCACCTCCTCCTCAAGATGCGCCCCTCCTCCAAGCAAAGTGCTCCCTCTGAAAAATGAAGGCTAAACCTCCATGGATAACCTCTCCATGCAAGCTCCAAGCTACCAAGAGCTCCTCCTCAAGCTCTCAAGGGTTTTGCTCAAACCCTCATGAAGTGCGCCCCTCTCCTCCTCAAGATATGTGCCCTTCTTCTCTTCTCCACAAGTCTCAAGTGAAGAATGAATCTCCAAAATGCCTTTACCCTCACTTTAGCCTCCTTATGCCAACCCTAAAAGATCAATGGCCTAGATTAAATCTAACCAAGTCTAATCAATGGGTGAGATCAACTCCAATAATCTCATTAAGGAAACCCACTTTCCTTAGTTGCTTTATGTCTTAATTCACCCACATTGTGAATTAATTGTCACTTTATGACTTAAGTGACATATTTCACTTTTGACTTAAAACTCCTAAGTCAAAGTGAAATTAGAATCATAAAGTAAAGTACAAGGGTAATAGTCTTCCCCCTTTGTGCTTAGAGACTCATAAGCACATGGGGATCACTTTCCAAGGTATCCAAATCTCAACAAAGACTGTCTAAGGATATTCAAACAATGCAAGGCCTTCAAGAGCTATTATCAGATAGGTGAATCAAATGGATAAAGAGACTAATCAATTAACCAGAACATACATATATAAAACAATAGGTATGATGGGCTAACAGACCAACAATAAATACTTATGATCCTTTGCTTACTAATCAGATAGTGAGATGACAGTCACCAATGGACTATGTAAGAATAGATAAAGAACATAATTCAACTCATAAGCATATAATAGAAAGAGAAAAGAAGATCTGACAATAACAGTGAAAGAAGCTTGCAGGCTGAATATATTATAGAAAGAGTCTCTATCACAATAACAGTATAGTTTAGAACCCAAAATCCCCCTTTTCCGGTTCCTCAAAGTTTATGGCTTTATAGCCTTTACATCAAATATCCAGATCCTAGAAAACTGGATCAGATTTACTTGAAATAGAAAAGTCAAAAACTGATACAAGAGAATAGGAAAAGATCCTATAAAGTAGTTCAACTCCTTATCTCTAATGATCTTCATATCTTCATGATCTTTGACAGCTGCAGGGATCTTCATGAGTTGATAGATAATTCAAATTTGCCACCTTTGCCAAAAAGACAGTTTTTTGCCACAATAAAGTAGCAAACTCAATCTTCTCCTTTTGCTGGCACCTTTTAAAACTGGAACAGAAACCCAATAATGATGCCATTAATTATTATATATCATTAGAAACCGTCCTCATGGCATTTAGATCAAGGAAACTCGGATCTGTGCAAAAATAGTAGCTTGCTGCCCTGTTCTGTGCTTTTGGTGGCTAGGAAAAGACAAAAATATGCTGCTTTAATATTGACCTATATCTCTCAAATAAAAACAGCTGGGTACAAAATGGAAGAGGCTTTTGTAGATTGGTTTGTTTTGAAAAAAAACCTCTCTCAGTTCTTTGAGATTCGTTTTCATTTTCCCAGGATCTGCTTTTCAAAAACATGTGTCAAACAGGGAAATTCTGAGATCCGAAAATTAGGGCTCAGAGATGAATTTGATTCTCCCAATCTATGACACCTGTAGGAAAAATGAGAGAGGTTATTGTTCTTTGACATGTTATCAACAAAAACCTCTGCCCGTTTCGCAAAATGATTCTCCAGTCGCTCCGAATCATCATTTGAAAATGATGACTCAACACAGTAAAAACAGACTTTTCTGCACTTTCGGTGGCTAAAATAGCCCCGAAATTCGCGTTTAAGCCTTAGCTTTCGGTGGCTTAGAAGCCCTTTGAAAAAGGCATTAGCCACCGAAACCTGAGTTTTGATTTTTTTGAAGGAAAAAACAAATCAAATGCTTTTCAAACTTTATTTACAAGCTGGAACTCATCAAGATGAGCCCTAAAAATTTAATAATGAAATTTATTCATGACTATGCTATCACTCCTAAAACTTAATGAATTCACTGGTTTATTTTAGGAGATAACAGGGAGAATAGAAACACCTCCACTTTACCAACCAACCAAGCCCTATTGATAGTTCCTCCCTTTATAATTTTAATAGTCTCATTTTGAGAGTCAATAGAAACATAAAAAAGATACTATTAATGTCCAATAGTGGCCAAAAGAAATCAAGACCTGTCCCATCTCACTCAAGGGCCTCGGGTGATAATTCTTCAGGAGCCAAAAACCCATATTGCTGGGTATGAGGTGGAGAGTGTAGTACATGCAAATGGTTTAGGTGAGTGATCAAACAAGGGTTCATAGGCAAGTCAATCTCTTGCTCTACCAAATTTCTGCAAGGTGAAGCCAATGTCAAAGACTGAAGTCAAATTTTAAGATCAAGCAGAAGTTGTCTAGCACATTTAGCCTTTCATGTATGCATTGTGAAGTTCTGACAGCTTGATTGAATCTACGCTGAAGAACTTTCTCTCTGAGTTGGCATGCATATCATCCTTGACAACTACATATACCATGCATAATCCAGAATACTTAATACAAACATTACACCATACTCAAGATTTTCAATTGAATCCCAATTTCACAGTAGTGGAATATACATGTCTTGTTTCTCACTCTGTGGGACATGATTTTTCAAGGACGTACAAGTTTAAATTCTTTTAACTGTTCAACTCCACAAGCATCCTCATGTCATTTGAGAATTTTTGTTAAAAACAAATTAAGAGATACAGTAATCATCCATTGTTTGAAAGCATGCATTCATCATAAGAGGTATTTCAGCAAGGCGGACTTAAGGAAAAATAGGTCGCTATACTAACCCTCATCACGACCAGGTTGTTTCAACTTGTAATCCTCAAGAAACTATTCCCAACTTCAACAAGCATAGACATTTAAATTATATGATTTAATTCAATATTCCCAATTTAACAAGTGAGGTTATGGAAACGCTTTAAAAAGGAACAAAACAATCAAAATATTTGCTCAATGAGAAAATTTCTGTTCTAAGGCTTTTGCGACCATTGTTTTGAGAAAATTGTTTTTAACTTAATTTCCAAAAATCTACCGAAAGAAATTTGAAGCAACAACCTGCAACTGCATAGAATGTTGATTAAATTAAGAATATGTTCACATGATAGACCTTTAGAGATGTACAATATCACAAGCAAACTACTCACAAGTTGTAAAAGGATGACAACTCTAAATATTGAGGACATGGCAGACATCTTACCTCCAGAGGCTTGTTTTCAAGAAGAGCAGTTCTGCTACAGATGGCAACACTCATTACAGTGACCAATCGTCCCACCTGCCACTTGATTGGCAGAGATTGCACCAGTTCAAAGAAGTATGTGGCATAACCATATTCTGGACGCTCCAAGACTATTCTGCACCATAGAGATATGAATTAGATGTTTAAAATACCAACATGAAATAATAGACAAAGCAGTAATGCCAGGAAAAAGATGTCCAATAATAAATGAGGTCACCTATTATGTCTCTCAAATACAAATACAAATGACTGAAGCTGTCGACACCAACCCCATTCAACAGGCCACTTACGCAGCTGTAAAGATCGGGTCTGGAAATTTAACAAACAAACTTAAGTTGATTGCAGTTAACAGGAATGGCATATGCCTGACAGATCTGAATGTACTAGAATGGCAATTCTACATTCCAAAGAAACTACTTCTGATTAGATGAACTACATGTACCTGTTCAATCAACGAAAAAAGACAAGCCAAGCAATATGTAGGCTTGTTGGCCACTATCTGTCGTGTGCGACCCATCTTAACCAAACCAGAAGGCCGTCCCCATAGCTGAAAGAAAGTCCATAAAATTGCCATGTCTCCCCCGATATTAGTGAAGGCAACACAAATCATACTCATTGGCTTCGTATTAAAGCTAGAAAAAATAGAACACAGTCCCCAATGCCAGGCAGAGAAAACAAAATTGAACAAAACAAATTTCAGGTGATGTTAGTTTCATAGAAGAAAACAAATGAAGTATTTCTATCACAACAGGCTTCCTGAAATCGTTCCATTAAGAAGAGAGTTAAAATAATCTCACAACTTGTACCAATATGCACAAACCGAAAAAGTCGAAACCGGAATGCAGGAAATGCTGTTTCATACGTGGATTTGGATTGTAGCCATATTCTGACAGCTTTCAACTTTGCCAACACTAGAAGCATCACAACATCATTAAGAATCCAATAAACTGACCTTATCAATGACATTTTCAAGTTCTTTGAAATTATCTTCTTCAGCAGCCAACCCTAACAAATCTCCATTCACCAAGTCACCATAAAGCTTGATTTCATCCATAAAACCTTTTTGGCGTAAAACCTGTTATGATCAAGCAGCACTCTGGTGCATTACTTCAGAAATTTGAACATTCATAGCAAACATGTATCAGCAAAATGTATGTATTCATAGACTTTAAAGGCCGGCCAAAAACCTATTATGATCAAGGAGCACTCTGGTGCATTGCTTCAGAAATTTAACCACTCATAGCAAACATGTATCAGAAAAATGTATGTAATCATAGACTTTAAAGCCCATACCTGTAAAAGTCCAGGGGCATCTTCCTCGAGAGCAGTTTCAACAGAACATCTGAATGGATAACATCCCTTAGCTTAGAACCAATTGCAAAATCTTTGGTGGGAGAAAATGGAAGCCAACAGAAACAGGGTGGGATGGCGAGAAAGAGAGAAAGAGAGTAGAATGGAAAGAGACATACACAGAGAGAGAGAGAAGAAATCTCACGTTTTCGTCTTTTTTTTAGTTCGCTTGATGGAAAAATCTCTTTCTTTGGGCTTCTCGGTTTCCCCATAATCGCATTCTCCTTTCAAAATGTCTATCTTAGGTGGTTCCATATCAACATCCATGTCAGCAATCATCGTTTTACAGAGCTTCTGCCTCAATTGAAGTGAAATATGGTCCATCTCATCACCTTCACAGTCTTCAAATGCTTCACTCTTAACCTTTAGTGTCTGTAAAGAAACGTTGGAAAAATTATCCCTTACAGGTATAAGTGGAGTTTCTCTCTCATGCTCAACATCCTCAACCTTCACCTTGATGGGAAAAGTTGCAATTCTGGGAGTGGGCAGTGATCTCTCTGAATTATTTAAGTGAATTTCAATTTCTTCGGGCTTCAATCTATCAGCACATGACAAAGACTGGAATGCAGGAAGCTGACACATGTCATCTTCTTTACTCTGACTTGAGGGCTGCAAAGTAGATTCCTTATCATTGACACTGCTTACAACTCTGAGATTCTCCTTACAAACATCAACTTCATCTGGTTCTGAAGGAAAACATTCTGAATCTCCTATAACTGCTCTATTACTAACAAATATGGCAGGACTTTCCAGAGCTCTATTCACAATCTCATTTGAAACTCCGTGTTGTTGCTCAGGACCATTTCCTTTCTCAGAAACATAATTTGTCGCTTTAAATGATGAATATTCACACAATTCAAAGGTTTTCATCGAACATTCAGGTGCTTTCACAGAATTGTCCAATTTGGCCTGCAATTTGAATTTGACATGACAATTTCAAATTTTCTGAAAGACGGAACTCATAATACTTTATCATACCAGTTATATTAAAAAGCTTCCATCATGTCCACCAGTGTACCTCGTAAGTATCAACACAACCTTGTGAGGAGCCTCTCATAGCTTCAAAACTTTCACCTGCGTCATTCTATGCATTTATGTATTACTTTAGTCAAGATGCTATTCCAACAAATAACAAACTATCATCATCCTCAAAGTGGGAAACACTCATATAAATATCGTCTTAAAGCACATGACATCCTGCAAAGTGCCTGGTGTTCATAGAGGAAGCTAGACATGAATGTGAGCATTAACGTTGCAAGCCAAACTACAAAGTTGGAAGCATACCTCCATGGTACTGTGGCAGTTTTGTGGCATCACTCCCATATTGGTATCTTCTCCTGATTGGCCTGCTATCCTCTATGAATTAACATTGCAGATATATCAAAAACAAAGATATAAGCTTCAATGAAAGGTAAAATCTCTGACAGCCTAAATGAGTCTCACATGAAATCCTGAAACCTAATACAATCCCCAAAAATATTGGAATATGCAGCACACCTCAGGGTAATGATAATCCACTTGTGATAGATCCAATTTAACATGCAAAGTTTGGCCCCTTTCAGATATTTTATCCGCATCTTCACCTGATTCATTTGCTACTTTCTGTCAACAATAAACTAAATTTAGCCCAAGTATAGAGATAATACCTAGAGTTATGCTTCTTGTATATATTGGCCAAAAGACACCAATATACTAAATTGCCATCAATACTTTTAAAAGAAATTTACGATTTTAAAAACATATATCTCAATAAATTTCATCAGCCTCTTATAAACTAAACGAAACAGTTAACTAAAACACTGCACAGGCTAAGTTAGTGCTAAATCATTGTGGAATGAAGCAAGTCTGTGTCAGCAATCTTGCACAGTTTGGAACTCTTTACTCCTAAGTCTACTGGCAGTGGCACTATAGTGCCAGTCACGTTCCATTTCCGCCCTTGGGAAGGCTTTCTCAGCCTGTTATGGTGATCCAGAGAGAAGCTCAAGTTTCAACCCTAGTGGCAATCTGCAGGTGGGAGCTGGAGACAACAACAGAATTCATCCCGAAGCTGAAGGTACACCACAAGGTAATTCTTTGGACCATCATGTAATGATTAATCATAACTCTTATTTTCTTGGAACCTTTTGGCCACTTACACTTTAATACGCTGTCCTTTTGGGTGCACACTCCAACTATTATTTGTGCATGCACTTGATAGGCTTAAGAGACATACAGTTAGTATCTTGTTTCCATCAGAAACTTACCAAGTTATTTTTGTTCTTCTTTTCTCCATTTTCTATTGCGAAACAAACTAATAACGTTGTGGTCCAAGGTCTATAAATGTGCAGGAAAAACCTTCTAGGATGTTGTCCATGGATTTACGCTATCTTTTAGACATTTCAGCCACCAATAGAGTCAGGTATGGGAAAATTTCTTGGCCTATGTATCTCTACAGGCATTTATGAAACAATTTTCTATGAAAGCTCACGTGTCATTAACCCCACCTGTCTATCAATGGCGCCTCAATAAGTACATTCATGTCGAAGTAGATCGGTTGGACAACTAAAAGAAAACAACAATATCAACATGGGCGACTCAATGATTAAGAAAAACATAGTTAAATTAACCTACCAAATATGTGTTTCAGATGCTAACATAACCTATAAATTCAAACCTATAAATTCCAAGATGACTCCTTGCTGAAAATAAAATAACATTGAACACCATGGTAAATGAACCAAAAATACTGTTGCAACAATATGAGAAAAAGTAAATCCTATAAGTTGAATGAGAGAGGAAAGAACCAAGCTGAATCCATTGTCAATGATCCTCAGAAGAAAAAGGCCCAAACCTCCACAACAATCTTGTTATCTGAAAGTAAGCCCCTTCACAACAGGCATGCATGAGCTTTGTCTGTAGGATGCTGATATACTGCCCCGGAAATAAGAAATCTGAAAATAATGACCAAGTATATGCAAAACTCACAGATGGTAAAGAAATGAAGCATGATGACCCATCCCTTCTTAACTAGGAATGTCTGCCAAAGAACATACACAGATTTTCTAACCCTCAAAGAAGAAATACCAAAGTCACCAGAATCGACTAGGTAAAAGATTTGTTTTGGCCAAAGAGTCAAACTTGACTCAGGACCTGACAATGAGTCTGCATATTGAAAAATACAAAAAATATAGATTTTAAAGAAAAATATTTTTTTGGCATCCAATTAGGTTAGACATAAGAGATTATTTTTAATACAATGCAAAAACACTGAATATAATGTCAAAATAGCATATCCAAATATATCATACAATTATGATCAGACAATGCACCCATTAAGCTGAACGTTGTTTAGTAATGAGGTGGCTAATCTCATTACCAAGACATGTTCCCGAGAATTCTCTTGATTCTTCTTTGCTAAAGTTGAACTTCTCTGTTTTGATCTCACAATTCTACAGTGTTCAACTCAGAGTCAAATCTGAACACACTGCATAAATATAACAGCCTAGGCCAACCCAGACAATGCACCCATTAAGCTGAACGTTGTTTAGTAAAAAGGTGGCTAATCTCATTACCAAGACGTGTTCCCAAGAATTTTCTTGATTCTTCTTTGCTAAAGTTTAACTCCTCTGTTTTGATCTCACGATCCTACAATGTTCAACTCCAGGCTACAATGTTCAAGTCAAGGGGCATACGAGAGAAAAATGCACTGTTCTTTTTCACAAAAATCTGAAATAACAAAACGTTGTAAAATTGCTAAATCCGATGAAAACTTGAAAACACACCAATTTCTACTTTCTCTGTGAGGTCCTAGGGTCTAGGTCCATTACCAAATATGTCTGAGATGGGGATCCCTCTTTTAACTTTTAATGTAAATACCATATATAAGTGTAAGGTAAGTATTGACATTAAAAGTAAAATAAGTACAAGCCTCGAGGTAAAAATGTTTAAAGTTAAATACAGTCTCAAAACACTCAACGGTTTTTCATAACTCGATAGGGTTTTCCTTTGACTCAACAGGGTTTCCAAGAAAACAGTGGTTTTTTTATGACTCGACGTTTTTTCATGGAGGCAACAGGTCAACCCAGGTGCAAGTGAGAGTCAAGACCCATCAAGTCTGGGTCAAACCCACCTGTCTAGGGTGGTCAGTAGGGTAGCCTCGACAGTGACCCGCCAAGTCCTCTTACCATGAGAAACATTGTCAAAATAATAAAGGATTTCATATATTAGTTGCATTGGCTTTGCCAACAAGAAGTCAAGTTTTTCAATTTCAAATTAAAAAATGTCATCCAAGGTATATGGATAAAGAGTTATACTCTCTACCTACGAAAAAATATTGCCTAATGACCTTTTGCAAATGTACAAGGGAGCTATTCAACAAAATATTCATTGGGGGAATATATTAACAAAGGTTTGAAAATTTATACAAAAACCCAACCAAAAACTCATTACCAGTTGCAGGTCGATAACCCTACTCAATATCTCTAACAAAATTCCAGCTAGACTTAGCTATTTGTGTAACACGTATCCTCCTAACAATCGTCAAGTCGAAATAGACAAGGTTCATTCGAGACCAGCTCATTTTGGACAAAACAACCAAATGATTGGGCTGCTTGGGCCTGGACACCCTCTTTATCAATATTGATTTTCAAAAATCTTATGACAGAATCAAAAGGCCCTTTATCCTAGCCATGCTCACAACCCTTGGGTTTGGCCATTTTTTCTTAAAAGAATTTGAAATCTATTTGCAAATGCCTCAACCGTAAATTTTCAGACCCCACCCAGTTTCAAGTCTCACTGATTTTTCTCAATGTTTAATTCTCAAAACCCAGTTTTATGACAGCCATAAATACTCAGCATATAAACAAAATTTCAGAACTGAACATGAGGATTCTGAACAGCATTTAATGCAGAAATAAATTTATATCAGCAGCACCATATTCAGAAAATTAAATGCACAGAGATTTTTGGTCTAACAGTGACCCTGGAAAAACCCACAAGGGGAAAACCAGTGAGAAGGATTTTTTTTATTTCAGAGCTCAGAGAAATCTTCTGTTACAGCAGTCATTATCTTCAACAAAAAAATTACAGACTTATCTCGTAAACCGTGCTGAGGTTCCTCCTCAGAATCTGAGCCACATACTCCTTGAAATTCGTGCCCATAAATTCTTGAAATTTGTGCCCAGAAAACAGAGCTGTACGGTCCTTGATTGTAGATTTTTAATGACAAAAATCAGCAATCTAAAATTTCTGTCAAACACTTAGCAACCTAGAGATAACTGTCTTCATGAACTTCCGAAATGACCCAAACCCATATTCAGAAATTACCATAAGCAGAAATACACATTGCTAAGCAAATATGCAGCGGAAATAAACACAATGGACAGCAACCCATAAAATTCAGAAATTTAGCCAAATGACAGGGAAAACCCCAATGTGGGGAAACCCAACGAGAGAGAGATACATCTTATTATTCAGCTTCAAGAAAGTACATTACAGCAGCAAAATCACATTTCCAGCCAAGAGAAATACCTCACAGCACCAAGCAGTCCCTCACAATTTTCTGCCTTGGAAAATGCGCCCAAATCCGTACAGCTGTACGGCCTCCTCTAAATCTGTGCCTCAAAAACCATGCCCAGCAGAGTGTTGTACAGCCTGCACAGTACGGCCCAGCAGCTGCAAGGAAACTCCAAAAGTCCGCCTCGATTTCCATGCCAAAAGGGTGCCTCGAAAATCGTGCCCTCCTTCCTGCTGTATGGACTGTACGGATCTGTACAGTACGGCCCAACACAGAAAAAATAGAACAGCACTACACACAAAAAATTGCCTTGAGATTTGTGCCCTCCTCCTTGGGAAATGTGTCCTCCAATTTGCTCACTTTCCTCTCTCAAGCTATCTCGGAAAATCCCTCTCAATCTCCTCTTGATGTGTCTTGCACACTACCCAATGTATTCTTTTATAATTCTGAAAATGACATTTTCCCTCCAAAGTGTCTTCTCACCTTCCCCTACCCTAAATCCAAAGGCCAAGATTAGATCTTGTCTTTTTCAAGATCAAGGGTCATGATTCATTCCCTCCAAAATGAATCACTTAAAATATTAAAGTGATCTCACTTTATTACATACGTGTTTATGAAATAAAGTCACTTTAAAATTAGAAGGTACACTTTATTAAAAAATCACTTTAATAAAAGAACCACTTTACAACTTTATAAAAACCTATTACAAAGTTAAGTGCTTGGTAGTGTAAACATAAGGTAACATCCGCATTCAAGACAAAATATGCGGAGTACCTCTCGAGCTAAAAAGATAACACTCCCTCTTAGCGAGGGAAGTACTCGTTGCCACCACTATCATCTGGTTCCATCACACTATGCTCTGTAGAAGCTCCCTCTGAACCTGGAGCCATCCTCAACACTTGCACAGAACTCGAACTAGAAGACCTTCTCCTGGCAACAACCTGGAACCCTGAGCTCACTTCATCCTAAGCATTGGTTCGATCAACCTGGCTGAGCCTTCTGCCAGTGCTCAGAAGAGACTCACTCTCTTCTCTAGGAATGCAAGACTGAATCCTTGGCGCCACCGTAGTCTCAAGAGCCTCCTCACGCTCCTCATCCGACGTTGAAACATACACTGAAGGTTGTCCTCTCAACATATACAACATGTCCACCCAGTTACCGATCAGCTGCAACTCTACCAAGTCCACTCCCTGCCTGTAGATAAAGACATGTTCCCTCTTGAACAATACGCAATATCCTAGATCCTCCAAGGCTGAGACTGAGAGCAAGTTAACCCTCAACCCTGGAACAAAGAGAACTCCATCAAGCTCCAAGAGTCCCCCAAACTTGAGTTGGAATCTAACACTCCCAACTCCACGTACAGCTCTCGCCATACCACCTTCATTTACCACCTGTCGGCCAGGACCAATCACTGTGAAATCTAGGAATACTCGCCAAATTCCCATCATATGGCAAGAGGCTCCACTATCCACAATCCATCTGATATCACCTCCAAATCCTCCACTGCCGACACTGGAAACTAGGGTCACCAAAGAAAATTCCCTTTCGTACTTTGAAGCAAAGTCCTCCATAGCTTTTGTAGCAGCTGTCTTAGGCCCCTCTGGTTTCGTCTTCTTCTTCCTCACAGGACAACTAGAGGCAAGGTGCCCCAACTGGTTACAACAATAGCATCTGACTTTACTCAAGTCCCTTCCAGAACTTCCTTTCTTCTTGCTCTTTGCAGTAAGAGCAACATTCTCATCAACTCCATCTATCTTCTATTCACTGCTCTGAAATCTTTCTCGGATCTCCTCCTGAGTGAAATCATCCCACAGTCTGTTCCAATCTGGTAGATGCTCACGTCCCACCACACACTTCACGAAGACTTCCCATTCTTTGGTGAAGCCATTTAAGGCTATCCTCACCAACTCAAAATCCGTGATGACCTCTCCAACAACAGTCAACTCATCTTTTACTTGAGTTACCCGGGTAAGATAAGAAGAGACACTCTCCTCCTTACCCATCTTGGTACCATGCAGCTTAGCCTTCAAGGCCATCTTCCAATTCTCGTTCTTCCCCTCAAACAAGTTCTTAAGTGGATCCCACATCTCCTTAGCAGTCTTTTTCTCAGCCAAGTGTGGGATAAGGTGATCCTTCACCCCATCCAGAATAATCCTCTAAGCCTTGGCTTCCTTGAACTCATGCAAGTTCAAAGCAACAGGATCTGTTGCGGGAGCTGCCACAACAGAGTTGACATAGTTATAAATTTTGTTCTCCTTAAGAACAGCTGACAAGCGAACCTTCCACTGCAAATAATTGGAAATGTTATCCAACCAATCCTCATATCCAATGCTCGCAGCCATATTCCCTCTCACAACTCAAGGAAAACAATCACACCCTCTCCCTCTTCAACTTTGCCCAAAAATCACACTGCGCATTGTCACTCAAAGACAAAGCTCTGATACCATGTAGATTTTTAATGACAAAAATCAGCAAGCTAAAATTTATGTCAAACACTTAGCAACCTAGAGATAATTGTCTTCATGAACTTTCGAAATGACCCAAACCCATATTCAAAAATTACCATAAGCAGAAATACACATTGCTAAGCAAATATGCAGCGAAAATAAACATAACGGACAGCAACCCATAAAACCCAGAAATTTAGGCAAATGCCAGGGAAAACCCCAATGTGGGAAAACCCAACGAGACAGAGAGAGATCTTATTATTCAACTTCAGGAAAGTACATTACAGCAGCAAAATCACATTTCCAGCCAAGAGAAATATCTCACAGCACCAAACAGTCCTTCACAATTTTCTGCCTTGGAAAACATGTCCAAATCCATGCAGTTGTATGGCTTCCTCTAAATCGGTGCCTCAAAAATCGTGCCCAACAGAGTGTCGTACGGCCTGCATAGTACAGCCCAGCAGGAGCAAGGAAACTTCAAATATCCACCTCGATTGTTGTGGCAAAAGGGTGCCTCGAAAATCGTGCCCTCCTTCCTGTTGTACGGACTGTACGAATCCGTACCGTACGGCCTAGCACAGGAAAAATAGAACACTACACACAGAAAATTGCCTTGGGATTTGTGCCCTCCTCCTTGGGAAATGCGCCCTCCAAGCTGCTCACTTTCCTCTCTTAAGCTCTCTCGGAAAATCTCTCTCAATCTCCTCTTGATGTGTCTTGCACACTACCCAACGTATTATTTCATAATTCTTAAAATGACATTTTCCCTCCAAAGTGTCTTCTCACCTTCCCCAACCCTAAATCCAAAGGCCAAGATTAGATCTTGCCTTTTTCAAGATCAAGGGTCATGATCCATTCCCTCCAAAATGAATCACTTAAAATATTCAAAATGAATCACTTAAAATATTAAAGTGATTTCACTTTATTACATACGTGTTTATGAAATAAATTCACTTTAAAATTAGAAGGTACACTTTATTAAAAAATCACTATAATAAAAAAACCACTTTACAACTTTATAAAAAGCTATCACAAAGTTAAGTGCTTCGTAGTGTAAACATAAGGTAACATCCGCATTCAAGACAAAATATGTGGAGTACCTCCCGAGATAAAAAGCTAACATTGATTTTCGTGCCTCATTGATGTACGAACTGTATGGAATTTTCCAAAAATTTGTGCCTCTTGTTGTCTCGATTTCTGTGTCAAAATTGTTGTACGACAGCCTTGAAATTTGTGCCCACTTTGCCTCAGAAATCAGCAGTACGACCTCGATTTATGTGTCATTTTTTGTTGTATGACCTCAAAAATCTATGTTGTACGGCCCAGGTTTGTCGTATCTTCTTGATTTGTGCGATGTAATTTTTTTGTCTTGGAATCTGTGCCACCTTCAGAAAATGTCTTCTCTGCTTCAGCTCGACCTCACTCTCTCAAACTCTCTCCAAATCACATCAAGAATGAAGATGGAGGGTACCTCCCTAACCCTAGTCGACTCAATGAGGGAATGTGAGGGGTTTCATAATCCAACGATTGAGATTGGATTAGATGAGTGGTTGAGATTGAGTGTCCATTCACTCACCCCATTCACTTAAGTCATAAAGTCACCTTTTAATTTATCTCTCATAAATTAAATGACAAGGGTCCACATTAGGCACTTTCCCACCCCCTAGGCGCCTAGGTGATGAGAAACACTTGCCTAGGTCCTTTTTAATTATTTTTAACAGTCCCTCTTACCGAGGAAGGTGTTACTCACCACTCCAAGCTTATCCCTGAAAAATACAAACTTACATTTTCCCAAAGCTTTAGTGAGTATGTTCGCAACCTGCTCATCTATAGATATATATTGTAGCTCAATTGCTCCTCTCTGAACATAATCCCGGATGAAGTGATATCAAATCTCAATGTGCTTAGACCAATCGTGAAAAAACTGGATTCTGAGAGAGTTTGATACAACTCTGATTATCACAGTAAATCATAGTGGATCTCAACTACACACCAAATAATCCCACCAACAACTTGCGAAGCCAAAGGGCCTTACAATTGGCATGATTGGCAGCCATATACTCAGCCTCTGCAGAACTGAAAGCCACTGACTTTTGTTTCCAACTGAACCAAGACACCACTACGGAGGCCAATCCAAAACAGCATCCAGAAGTACTCTTTCTGTCACTGACACATCCTGCCCAATCTGAATCAGTATAGCCCACCAATCAAACTCCATCCCCTTTCAAATAATCCACGCCATAATCCATTGTACCACAAAGATACATGAGCACATGTTTTGTTGCCACCCAATGCACTCTCCTAGGCTCCACCATAAACTGACTAAGAGTGTTGACAGCAAAACAATATATGGTCGGGTATTGACCAAATACATCAACGAACCGATCAACTGACGATTTAAAGTGCAATCAACCAACTATGACTCAGAAGCATGAAGCTTCTTCCAGTTAGTAATCATGGGTGTGGTCAGGGGCCTACAATCCTCCATCTGGAATCTCCTCAAAACGTTACAAGCATACTTCCACTGTCCCAGAAAGATGTGTCCAGGCTCTTGCCAAACCTCCAATCCCAAAAAATAATGCATCAGTCCAATATCTGTCATCTCAAACTCTGAATCAAGGCTCTCCTTGCAGCTAGTGATGTGTCTCTCGGCCCCTGTAATGAAAAGATCATCAGCATATAGCAAGCGTATGAGAGGATCCTCTCCAACCACAATGAAGTATAGGTTGGGATCCGCCTCACTCTTCTCGAAGACCCATTGTTGCAAGTAGGCATCAATCCTAGAATACCAAGCTCTGGGAGCTTGTTTCAGCCCATACAATGCCTTCTTCAGTCTGCACGCATGAGACTCTCTCCCATGCACCTCAAAGCCCAATGGTTGCTCAATGTACACCTCCTCCTGTATGAGACCATTCAGAAATGTGGTCTTCACATCCATCTGATGGATCTTCCAACCCATCTCTGTTGCAATAGAGATCATTGCCCTGATCGAGGTATATCTAGCAACCGGAGCAAAGGTCTCATCATAGTCAACTCCCTCAACCTGTGAGAACCCCCGAGCCACAAAACGAGCTTTGTACTTCTCAATGTTACCATCTGTAACATACTTGAGTTTGTAGAGCCACCTAGAAGTCACCACTGACTTCCCCTCATGTCTAGGAACAATCTCCCAAACATCATTCTTCATGATGGAACTGTACTCTTCCATCATGGCATCTCTCCAAACCTGTCTGCCAGCAGCCTCCTCAAAAGTGGAAGGCTCAGACTCCCTGATGTTGCTCACCATCGCAATGTAGCCGCAAAATCTCTCAGGAGGTTTACTCTCCCTCACAGCCTGCCTGGGATTCCCCACAGAACCTTCTGCCTCTCTCAGAGTGTCTTGAAGCCACTTGGGCTTCCTCCTCTCTGAAGTAGTGTCACGTGGAGGGGACTCCCCTACTCAACCCCGTCACCTGAAAACTGTGAACTTGAAGTAGAATCCAGAGCATGCGATCCTGAAATCTGAGGATCAGTAACCTGTGATCCTGACACCTGTGGCCATGTGCCCTATGGACCAGTCGTCACTAAAATTGGTGGACCTGAACTCTGTGTCACTGAAGTCTATTGTGGACTCACCTGAATCTGAGGTGATGACTGCTCACCCCTCTCAATCCCTCGTGACTTCCTAAAGGCTCTATCCTCCTCAAATCTCACATCCCTTCTCAAACCTATTTTCCTCAAGGAAGGGATGTATATGCACAAAGCCTTTGAAGTCTTGCTATACCCAACAAAAACCCCCTTTTTTGTCGTGGGCTCTAGCTTTGTCCTCTTCTCAGAAGGGACATGTGAATATGTAAGGCACCCAAAAATCCTAAAGTTCCCAACCTCATGTTTCTTCCCAAGGAAAGTCTCCTCAGGAGTCTTATCCCCCAATGCTCTGTGTGGACTCTTGTTCTACAGATAAACTGCAATGTAACATGCCTCAACCCAAAGAAAAAATGGCAGCCCCTGATCATGCAACATGGCTCTCGTAGCCCCAACTATGGCCATTTTCTTCCTCTCAACAACCCCATTCTGCTGTGGGTTCTAAGGAACAGTCAACTCCCTCTTGATGCCCTCTCCTGTACAGAAGTCATTAAACTCATTGGAGGTATACTCACCCCCATTATTTGTCCTTAGTACTCTGATTTTCCTCCCAATCTGGTTCTCCAAAAGAGCTTTGAACTCTTGGAACCGATTGAAGACCTATCCTTTGGTCTTCATGAAGAAAATTCAAGACTTCTGAGAGAAGTCATCAATGAATATGACATAATACAAACAACCACTCAAAGATGCAGAAGACATAGGACCACAAACATCAGAATGAATCAGATCAAGTATACCTGTTGCTTTGTTGTCACTGCTTGGAAAAGCAGTCTTGGTGTACTTTCCCAAAGCACACCCCTTGCACAACTCCTAGAGCTTTGTACTGAACTCTGGCACTCCAGTCACAATCTCCCTTGGTATCCTCAGAGCCCCATGATGCAAGATGCCATAGTTCACAAAGATCATTGTTGCTGGTAGTATGATAATAATAATAATAATAATCTATTTTTAAGGTCACAGCCAAGCCAGCACAC
This sequence comes from Picea engelmannii, assembly GCA_009831015.1. NCBI lineage: Eukaryota > Viridiplantae > Streptophyta > Pinopsida > Pinales > Pinaceae > Picea > Picea engelmannii. Next base: position 140,748 of record ML805968.1, on the reverse strand, counting down.
CAAATTGGTGTATGAGACCCCCTTGTTTATGGGACAAGGGACCCCCCTCTGCCCAGCGATTTGACTGGTAAAGTCTACAAAGGTATACATACCCTACCCCCCTCTGGATTTGAACCTGTGACCTCTTAAGAGGAAACACATGCTCTTAACCATTAGGCCCACTCACAATGCACTAGTTGGTTGAAACATGAGCTTGTACAGCTTCTCATCTCAAGTCCCAATCACTTTGGCCGAAGTGATACTGGACCCCTTGGGAAAAAAGAGCACCTGTCCATCACGGAACAACACCTCATATCCCCTCTTCTCAATAGTAGAAACTGAAATCAAGTTTTTCTTCAAGCCAGGAACATATAGGACATCTCTAAACAACATGGGAGGTTGAGACTCCCTCTGTAATGATATTGTCCCACTACCAACTGCCTTGACCACCCGATCATCTCCAAGCACTACCTCAAGATCATCAATCTGTGTAAGATCTGTCAAATGCTCACGAACACCTGTCACATGGCGGGAGGCACCACTATCAATATACCAAACACTGGAATGTGTGGCTCTAGTGGAAAGACACACCACTAAGGAAAACTCCTTATCGAACCTAGTGGAAAACTCCTCCACCTCTACTGAAGTTGTTGTCTGCTTCTTCTTATTAGGACACTCTTCTGCATAGTGCCCAAACTTGTGACAGGTAAAGCACTTGCCTTTGCTCATTTCCTTCTTGCCTTCACTCTTCGGTTTGTTTCCTCCCTTAGGACCCTTTTTGAACTTCTACTTGTTGTTAGCAACAAGAGCCACATTCTCCTCATCATTACCAGTAGATGAACTGCCATGCACATAACCTCTCCGGGTTTCCTCCTGAACAAAGTTATCCCAAAGACTTTCCCACTTGGGAAGATTCTCCCTAGCCACAATGCCCTCAACAAAAACAGCGCATTGTTTGGTCACCCCATTCAATGTTGTCCTCACAAGTTCACTGTCAACAATGGCCTCCCCAACAGCTCCAAGTTCATCTCTCACCTGTGTCAACCTGGTAAGATATGTGACCACATTTTTAGCCTTGGTCATTCTAATGCTTTTCAGTTTCTCTCTCAAAACCATCTTCCAGTTCTCATTTGTACTTTTATACAACTTCGTCAAGGACTCCCACATCTCATAGGCATTTGTCTTCCCTGTAACATGAGGAATCAAATGGTCCTTGATGGCATCAAGGATGATTCTTTTAGCCTTGATACTCTTTTTGTTATAGGCTGCTAAAAGAGTAGCGTTTGTAGTATTTACTGGGTTTGTTGTGGAGTTCTCAACAATGTCCCATAACTCATTCTCCTGTAGAATCAAAATCATTCTCTCCTTCCAAGCACCAAAATTCACTGCCCCATCAAGTCTGTCCTCAACCCTTAAACCTGTAGCCATTGACCCTTCTCTGCTGAAAATAAAAATTCAGAAATCTGTCCAGTGAAGTAACTTCTGTCCGACTCTCTGTCTTGTTGATTTAAATCTGCACTTCTCTTCAACTCAGCGCTGATACCATGTAAATTTTCAGACCCCACCCAGTTTCAAGTCTCACTGATTTTTCTCAATGTTTAATGCCCAAAACCCAGTTTTATGACAGCCATAAATACTCAGCATATAAACAAAATTTCAGAATTGAAACATGAGGATTCTGAACAGCATTTAATGCAGAAATAAATTTATATCAGCAGCACCATATTCAGAAAATTAAATGCACGGAGATTTTTAGTCTAACGGTGATCCTAGAAAAACCCACAAGGGGAAAACCAGTGAGAGGGATTTTTATTATTTCAGAGCTCAAAGAAATCTTCTGTTACAGCAGTGATTATCTTCAACAAAAAAATTACAGACTTATCTTGTAAACCATGCCAAGGTTCCTCCTTAGAATCTGAGCCACATACTCCTCGAAATTCGTGCCCATAAATTCTTGAAATTCCTGCCCAGAAAACAGAGTTGTACAGCCCTCAATTTCCGTGCCTCCTTGCTGTACGAACTATATGGAATTTTCCAGAAATTCGTGCCTCCTGTTGTCTTGATTTCTGTGTCAAAACTGTTGTATGGCAGCCTTGAAATTCGTGCCCACTTTGCCTCAGAAATCAGCAGTAGAGCCTCCTTGATTTCTGTGCCATTTTCTGTTGTACAGCCTCCTCAAAAATCTGTACTGTACAGCCCATGTTTGTTGTACCTTCTCCTCGATTTGTGTGCTATACTTTTTTTGTCTTGGAATTCGTGCCACCTTCAGAAAATGTCTTTTCTGCTTCAGCTCGACCTCACTCTCTCAAACTCTCTCCAAATCACATCAAGAATGAAGATGGAGGGCACCTCCCTAACCCTAGTCGACACAATGAGGGAATGTGAGGGGTTTCATAATCCAACGGTTGAGATTGGATTAGATGAGTGGTTGAGATTGAGTGTCCATTCACTCACCCCCTTCACATAGGTCATAAAGTCACCTTTTAATTTATCTCTTACAAATTAAATGACAAGGCTCCACATTAGGCACTTTCCCACCCCCCTAGGCGCCTAGGTGATGAGAAACACTTGCCTAGGTACTTTTTAATTATTTTTAACATCAACTTGCCTCTCCTCGATTTGTGTGCTATACTTTTTTTGTCTTGGAATTCGTGCCACCTTCAAAAAATGTCTTCTCTGCTTCAGCTCGACCTCACTCTCTTAAACTCTCTCCAAATCACATCAAGAATGAAGATTGAGGGCACCTCCCTAACCCTAGTCGACTCAATCAGGGACTGTGAGGGGTTTCATAATCCAACGGTTGAGATTAGATTAGATGAGTGGTTGACATTGAGTGTCCATTCACTCACACCCTTCACTTAAGTCATAAAGTCACCTTTTAATTTATCTCTCATAAATTAAATGACAAGGGTCCACATTAGGCACTTTCCCACCCCCTAGGCGCCTAGGTGATGAGAAACACTTGCCTAGGTACTTTTTAATTATTTTTAACATCAACTTGCCTCTCCCTCAACCATGCCAAATCTGAGGAAATTTGCCTCTTAAGATCAATCCTCCAGCATTGTCCATCGGCCCCCACTCTTTATGCCATGGTTATTCAAGTAGGATATCTTCCCTAGGATATCTCAGCTATGGTCGATCATCTATTTGAGTTTGATATCCACACACCAACTTTCACTTGTATCTTAGTAGCCTTCACCCCTAGTTATACTTAGGTTGGGTATTCACAAAACCACTCTCACTAGTGCTATAGCCACGACCACACTTTATGTAGAGTTGGGTGTTTATAAACCCACCCTCATCTTGTATTCGAGCTTCCTTTTCGGCCACACTTTTTCAAGTGCATCTGTGCTAGGTGTTCACACACCCACACCCTTGCTATATTTGAGATTTTTCAGTTGTGTTTGAGCTCTGAGATGTATTGAGTTCGATCTTCATACTCTTATTTCAGCTATGACTGATCAAATTCTAGTTGGGTACTCCCACCTCCTCTCTTTTACAGGTTACAGGATGTTCTTTTCGACACTCCTTCATCAAATGGGCATATCGGTGACAACATTCTTCCAATAGATGTGTAGTATGGCTGGGATGTGCCTTCCAAAGCTCCTACACTGGATGAGCAAGTCAATGATAGTGTTTTCTAGCAGATAAGTAGTGCGGTGGTAACATTCTATCAGCACATGAGCATTTCAGTGATAACAATGTTCCAAGGGAGAGTAGCTCAGAGTTGTTCCTATTACTTCTATAAAGGATGTTCCTTCTATCACTTCTTTATCGGATGGGCAGTTTAGTATCCTATTCTCCTAGATTATGAGCAGTTCGATGGGGGCATTCTTCCAGCAAATGATTGGGTCCACATTTGTATTGAGTTGGGTAATCACACACTCACTTTTTCTTCTTCCAACGATAACTGACACTACATTGAGTTGGGTATGCACACTCACTTTTGTGCCTTCTCTCTATTGTATCTATGTCTCTTTACAACACGTATTTATCAGATAGAAAAATCAGTTTCGTATTCCCCCAAATGATAAGCAATTCAGTGGTGGCATTTGTTTGGGAGTTGAGCATTTCTATGTTGGTGATGGGTGGGTATTCATTCACCCATCCACCTTTGTATTCGAGCTAGGTAATCAAAAATCTACTCTCTTTTATATTTCAGCTACAATTGTCTTTCTATTGAGTTGGGGATTCCCACTCCTTCAACTGTACTTCATCTTCTCCATGGCCCCATGCTTAGATTAAGGGGGGTGTTGAAATGATGGTGTAATCTTCACATAAGGCCATGGGCTGAGCTATCTTGTGTGAATTTTGAGTGTGTCTAGACTCTAGGGTTTTACCTTAAAAAGTCAACCTAATCAAACACTTTATTATATTATATCTGGGTGGTTAGGGCCAACCTTGATTAGTGGGCCCATAACCCCTATTGGGGAAGGCATCCCACCTTAGAGTGTGTATAAATACACACTCGCCCTCATTTGTACAAATATATACCTTCTTTAGAGATTGATTCTTTAGTGTACAGACACCTACATCTTGTGTTTTTCTTGTTCATGGATTCATTTTCTCTTCACTTTATGATGTTCATAGTTTATGTTATGCTAGATTAGGGTTTGTTGGTTGGTTCCATTCAGTCCTCGTTTATCTCTTGTGTTTTCAACATATTACCTACAAGTAAATCCTTATACCAACTCATGACATCACGTTGTAGGAATATCACAACCAACTTCATCAACATCTTCATGTTCTACTAGAAACTGATCAACCAATCTATCAAAAGCCCTAAGTTGTCGCTTGATTGAAATACCATAAAAAACTTGAAACTTTGGAATGTGATCATGCCATCGACCACTAGGTGGTGAATGAGGATACCCAAGGATCATAGAGAAGTCTAGTTGGGTATAGAACATTGCCCAATGTACCATTGATTTAGTTGATTAGATCCCTCAAATTGGATTGTCAGATAACACTTAGAATCTTCTCCATCCATGTGACTTTTGTTGTTGAATTGCTCTCACCATACACCACATGCAACAGGAACCATGTACTCAAAGAATAGGTATTCGCTCCTTGACAACGACACTAAGAATGTTGTCACTAAGAAAGATCCTTGGGATGATTAATCCCAAGGGGATCTAAGAACAATTAGATTTGATGTTCTTGTCACCAACAACAAATCTTTTGCTTTGGAGTTAATGCATGTTAACCCTTAGGGTTTTCCCTTGTCAAATTCTTCAAAGATGCAAACATATATATCGAAAATCAACACTTGAAAAATGTGAAAGATATATCAATTATGCATGAGTTTGTCAATTGGGTCTAGCCCATATGGGAGTGGGATGGAGAGTTATCCTCCACACCCAGGTTCTATTCCCATAAGTGACATGTTGAGCTCACTATGAACATATTGTTGTAATGGCTTTGAGCCCCCATTGTTGATGGCCTTGTGCCCTAAAGAATCTAGGGTTTACCCTAGGTACCATCCTCAAAATCAGCAGAAGTACCTAGGGGTTTTCCCCGAGCTTTGTATCCTGAAAAAAAATATCAATTATGCATGACTGACTGGTGCCAAATCCACGTGGCAATGGAGAAAATAGAATAGATGAAGATTATCAAGGAAATTTCAAATTTGATTAAAAGATCTTGACTCTGAATCTTTAAAGCATACAAAGCATTATGCTTTGAATGAATTCTAAACATTCAAACATCTACATAATCTAGAGAAACTTTCCTCCATTAAATAGAGAGTCAAAATACATAGTTTTGATACAACTTCAAATCAAGTTTGCCCCAAGAAACCAAAGGGGGACTTGGTCGATGTGTCAATACTCAAGACCTTGTTAACCTATGGAGATGCTTAACAACGACCTTTAGAAGAAGTAGAACATTGAACACTAATAGCTTGAGCTGCTTCCTTGCTCTCTTTTTCATCATTGAATATTTGCTCCAAAGTTGTTGGGAAACAAGACATGTTACTTGAGTATGATAGTTCTTTGGTGTATGGTGAAAACATGTCAATAGTAGAAGGCACATGTAGATGGACAAAATTTTAGTCTCGCATGGCAACTCCAAATTGACAAATTTGATCACCAGGACCAATGGCACTTTTGGCAACGTTCTATGGCTCACTAGACTCCTCTAGGATACTCGGGTATCTCCATCCAACGCTTAGTGGAAATCGGTGTTGTGATTACCTTTTGAAGTTTCAAGGTTTTGATGTTGAATATGAAGATGTATTGATGAAGTTCTTCGCGATGTTGTTGCTGCAACATGATGCTAGGAGTTGGTATAAGGATTTACTTGTAGGTGGTATTGGGTGTTTATGGGAGTTGCAAAAAATTTCCAGATACCATTTGGAAGATGCTAACGAGGATGATGATTTTTTTGAGGATGGTGTCGAATCTATTATATAGTATTTGTCATAGTTGTAAACCAAGTTAGACATAAATTAACAAAGTGCATCGCTTAATCCAATTAAAAAATTGGTAGTACTACAATGCAGAAGGATCCATATAATATCATAATCACAAAATTATTGGCCTTATTGCTACAAAGTCCAAACAACCAATTACAAGCAGCTACTACATGGATGGGGCCACAACCACTCAGTTTTCCAGAACTACCTACTCGCTTGTTGGCAATTCTTGGTCAGAGTTCTCTTGCCCCTATCCATCTTTAACAAGTGCCCCAAGGAGTGGGGGCTCCCAATTGTTGACTGCCATCTTCTATTTTATAGCGGACTAGAGATTGAAATGACCAAATTGACAATAGCCTACATATCTTTATTTGTCCTTGCCTCTAGAGGTGTGAGATCTTTGATTCAGCTTCATCAAATGGCTTGCAACAAGAGTTGTGGTAGTTATGTCACTTACATTTGCAGAGCCTTTCTCTAGTGGGACCTTCTTGGCCTACATTTAAATATGCATGACCTATTTCTATACATGGTAAAATAGTTAGTAAAAGCTAGAGACTTTTGATTATGAGAAAACCTATATATAGC
>ML805968.1:102840-113631 GCA_009831015.1 Picea engelmannii | reverse complement strand
ATTACAAAAATTACATTTTCCCATGTTCTGGGTTTGGCAATTAAAATTGTCGTTTTCCCGAAAAACTCCTAAGCGGACAAACAACCTAGCAAAACTTGTCCGACTGAGTTGAAACTTGGTCCACGGGTGCAGGGGGTCTCATTGGCTTTCTTTTGAGTACAAATACCCCTATTGCAAATCCCAGGACCTAAATTTTACATTAATTATCCAGAATTAATTAATTAATTAATCAATTAATTAATTCGGAACCTTAAAAAAAACCTAGCTATACTTGACGGAATTCCGCGAAATTTCACGTGCTGTCTGACATGGTCATTTACAACATTCCTAAACACTAGGTACCTAGGAATAACTTCATTAGAACGCCTTTCACCACTTTGGAGGATTTATTGGGTGGGAGTGAAAAACTCAAGGGAGATTAACCCGGCTGGTTAGGCCACATTAACCTCATGAGGATAAAAAACACTTAGCGAAAGGAACTCTCCTAATGAAGAAACCCTAAGGCAACTGACCTAACATGATCCATGTAGACTTATTACAATATTAACCCACGTAGGGGTGCGGTAATCCCGCTTACAAAATTTGTGCTGGAGGCAAAAATTGCCTAGTAGAACCAAACTGTCTTCGACATACTAGCATCTGATGATGCATTACTTCATGGCACATAGAGTTGACCTCCTAGTTGAAGAGGCAGTCAACAGGGCCTACAAGTCTCTTTTTGTTAAATTTGAAGTGTTCTTCAAATGGGTTTGAGAGCCCTTTTTTGTGTTACTCTGAAGTTGGGACAATGCCCATTTTCGGTTAGAAGTTCAAAGTGTCAACTTCGAACGACGATCATTCTAGCCCTCACTTGCTTTTATTTCAAATGATTCCTTTGAGATAGGCCAACGGGTCCCTTTTATTCGAAGAGGATCATTTGAATCAACTGCTTTGCGTAAGTGTGTAAATGACTTTCGAATAGGCCGAAAGCCCTTTTGTGGCTCGATGAAGCTCTTCTTTGGAAGATGTTTGATCAGGCCTTGTTTCTATCTTTCAAAAGAGGTTCTTTCGAAGAGGTCCAATAGTCTGTCGAGGATTTTCAAAAGATGTCCTTTTGAGGATGCTTGACAATCTATTAGGGACTTTCAAAAGATGTTCTTTTGAAGAGGCCTGATAATATATAGAGGACTTTCCAAAGATGTTCTTTTGAAGAAGCTCGATGGTCTATTGAGGACTTTCGAAAGATGTTCTTTCAAATACACCCAATGGTATATCAAGAGCTTTCAGAGGAAGCACGTCTTTCAAGGTGGCTTGATATGCCTCAATCTTTCGATCGAGAACATCTTCGAAAGAGGCCTAACGGATTCTTTCATAATGTCCCAATGACCTATCAAGCACATCTTTTGAAAACATCTGATGGGTTGTTTGAAGGAGGCACGATGGCATGTGCATGTGTGTGTGTGTTTCTTACGAAAGGGCCTTGTTATCCCCCCACTTTAGGGATAACTAAGGATATTATGTCTCGAGGCCAACAGGTCCTAGACATGGAGTTCAGAGAGCCAGATCGACTTGAGCATGGCCCTGGAGGGCCCATCTTTTCTTCCTTTCAGCGCCTCCACTTTGTCAGCAGCAGCAGCATCCATCATCTCGACTTGGTCCTGTAGTAGAGATGGATCTTGCTCCATGAGGTAATGAGTCCGGGTATCATGGTATGTGTCACTCTGATCCTCAAAACCTTTGAATATGTGCATTTAGTTCTTTTTGTTTCTAACAGGTGCTTGGATCTTATTCTTCTCCACTTGACCATGTCTGGGGGGAATGACAGGATGCCCTAGTAAGCTTGTGCCCATAGGTTTTGAGTTGCCACTGGGGGGATTTCTGAAAAGTCATCGTCCGCCCCCGTCATACTTACCATTTTCCATCTTGCTTCCCACTCATCCATCCTATTTCATTGGTCCGGGCATTGGGTTGGCCAATCATTTAAGGGTTGCACCTTGCCTTGTGGGAAGAAGGGGCTAAAGGCCCAGAAGGTAAAAGCAACTGGCAAAAGATAAAAGCCTAAAAAATAAAACCTCAAGATGCTTCACCTAGGGATCCCCGAGAAAGCAGTAAAAGGATTCTCAGCAAGAAACAAGAGGGACCCATAAAAATAATCAAAAAACAAGGCCTAGTCAGAGGATAGGGGTTCTCATCACGAGCCAGCCTATTAGGTCCATGGGCATCTAGCGGTATGACAATACTAGCAGCTAGTTACCACGCCAGGGTAGTGGCTCTTGGTGGCATAGCCGAGAGAAAGGGGGTCTCATCACAAGCCAACCAAGAGAAAGGGGGTCTCAGCACGAGCCAGCCTTCTCATTTCTGTGAAAGTGCTTGTGGGTAACATTACCACCACTGGTCACCACGCCAAGGCAGTGTCCCCTGATTAGTTTCTTGAAAGAAAAAGCAATAAAGAATAAAGAATAAAAGGTTGAATGGGCTTGGAAACATTTGCATCCAGGACAGGTGCAACTCACCTTCTACAAAGGCACCCACAGGTAAGCCATTGCATTTCCCTACTATCACTACACCCCTTGCCCAGACATCCCTTATCCACCTCATCCACTAGCATGACTTGGATTTGATTTTTCCCGGGAACATCCCACATCCAATGAACACTAGCCCAATAGGACTCCCTGTCACTTTCTCCAAACTTGGCTTGCAGATTTGTGTAATGTCTTTGAGCATTTGACTAAGTAAAAGGGGTTTTATGCACATGTTTAATAAAATTGATGATTGGATGTGATTGACATTGCTATGATCTTTGTGACTTATGAGCCCATGGAGGGCGTATCTATTGATGTGCAAGATCATACCCAACAGACAGGTACCACATTCGACAGGTACACATGGGGAGATGATTAGTTCGGACCTCCATGGGGCTGAAGAGCCCACCAGATGGACGCTGAGACCCCAACAAGAGACAGAGACAGGACAGAGGGGTTTGCACCGGAGAAGAGGAGGACGTTCCACAGAGGCAGCTTGGCAGAGCCTTACCTAGGGGGGTTGTGCCCTCTCCACTGGGACATTAACCTTGGAAGGCCCATGACGTCACCTATGGCCTCCTATGACGTCATCCAATGATATGGGAGTTTGGGAGGCAGTTGTGGCATGATTGGCAAGTGTGGCAGCTTCCAGAGGCCCAAGGAGGGCTAACGTTTTACTCCAAGAGGCCACATTTGCCCTAGAAAGGGCTAACGTCACCCTAAAAGGGCATGACGTCCTCATTATTTGCTTGATTAGGGTTTCATTGTGACATTTTAATGTAAAACAGTATTATTATGTATTTTGGCCTTGTCGACCTTTTGGTGACCTAAATTCTAATTAAGGTCATTGCTACTGTATAAATTGAGGGTTTTAACTCTCATTTTGATCATCATCTTTCACTCACTCTTGGTGAGGTCTGAAATTTGCGCCCTCATTTAGGGTTTTTGGCTGAAATATTGATGCGTACTTGTTGAAGGAGGCTCTTTCTTGGCTATTTTCTGCATTTTCTTGGTGGAAGGTTTACAACTAGGGTTTGGCTTAATGAATTGTTGATAAATATAAGTGAATTTCTGCAATTCTTCTTTTTTTGAATGGTTATGGTATCTTTTACTTGCATTTTAATGAAATTTGTTGGATTAAACCCTAGGGAATAAGCACATGTTGGTGTCCTTCTTTCATGCCCCTACTAAGTTATGCTAAGAGCCACTTTATTTGATGAAGATAGATGTTAGAGCCTTGCCATAGCTACACTCTACCTTTTACTCTTCTAGCTAGTCGTTTTTACTTTCCCCTTTGAGCTAAAGAAGGAGGAAGACGCACTAAGGCCTAGGGTTTCTAACCTTAGTGAGTCGTCTTCCCCTAGGGTTGATAGGTTGAAGCCTTGCCTTAGCAACACTTCAACCATCATATTCCTCTTGTCTTTGGCCCTACCACTATCATTTCGGCCCTTCAACATTTGCAGCTAGTTTGACTCCATTTGCCCTAATAGCGCATTGATCTAAGACCTTGTACTTGATTGCTTTTGATCACAACTTCCAAATACTCTTGAACAATCATTAACTCCTTCTAACCCTAGCTTAGACTAGAATAACCTACTAACCCTAATGATGCTATCATCCTTTAAGTTATATTAGTACTTTGCAGCATTTAAATCCTTATTGAGCAATTGAAAGATTGGCTAGTCGTTGCTTCTGATGAATGTTAGTATTTGACATTGATGATAAATCGTTATTGCTCATTGTGAAGCTTCTTTAGCATTTATTGTGAAGTGAATATATTGTAATCATTGCTATTGTACATCACTGATTTGCTTCATTGATATTGTCTATCAAATTGCTTTATATTAGAAAGTCCTTAATTATATGAAGTACTAACCAAGCAAGTGATATTGCACATACATAGTTTTTCTAGTTGCTTTGTCTCGGGCAGGTACACTTTTGGTTATCATTTGTACTTCCGGTTATCTTTATCTTTATTGGTTGATTAGCCGGACTTTCTGATCGATAGCGACTTGTGAGGGGGAAACTTTACTTAGCTATAAGCCTTTGCCTTCTCAAAACCCCAGGTCATCGAGGACGTCTCGCCTGGGCCTACCACCCTAAACAGAAAGAGCTATCCTATCGAGGTGACAGTGGTAGGATAGTCTCAGTTTCGCCAGTTTGCCTTTCTTCCATCCATCCTTTACTCCAACTACAAACTATGCGATAACAGGCCTAATCATTGATGGCTTCTCCATCAAGCAATTTTTTTGAAAAGGCCTAATGGCAAAGGGAAAATCTTTCAAAAAGGGGAGAACATTCGAAGAGGGGCAATAGATGGCCATCAAGGAGACCTTTCTAAAGGACCTGACGGCAATGATTTTGCTATAGGGGTGATTGTTTGAAGCGGCCTGATGGGCCAACCTTTAAACAAGGTCGATGACCCGATGTGTGCCTTGTGGTAAGCATGTGTGTCTTTCAAATGAAGGATCAAAATGTCATTCGAATATGGGTCGACCTTTAAACAAGGTCGATGATCCGATGTGTGCCTTGTGGTAAGCATGTGCATCTTTCGAATGAAGGATCAAGGTGTCATTCAAATAGATTCCTATGTGTTATGTTTGAAAGAGAGCCAATGGCTCGATGGTTGCATCTTTTGGGCTAGCCGAATGGAGATAAAAGGGGCATTGCATGTGGTCTTCGACAAATGCAACAAGGCTTAAGTCGAATGAAAGTGATTAAGTTTGATCAGGAAAACAAAAAAAAAGTGCCCCTCCATAAGGCTATAGAGGGGATGAGTACGTGACACTTCTTAAAAGTGAAGTAGTCTCTTATAGAGACGACGATGTCTACAAATTGAGATAATGAATACGGTTTCATCCATTTAGTGAGGCATAACAAGCTAGGAAACAAAAAGGTAGAGGATCCAATATATGTTCATTTAAATGACAATCTTTCATCCCAAGCACAGCAAGAATACAAATTTAATGGCCATAGGATGTGGGATCATGAGGGGTCCATGGATGACGACAATGATGATTGGCCACTTTATGCTCATTAAGGAGTAATCTAGAGGGCCTCTTGATTGGACATCAATCTTCACCGAGGGTAGAAAGGGGAAAATTAGTAGAAACGATGAAGATTCAAGTTTTATGCCAGGATCTTGTACAAGGGGGGCAATTGGACATAGCGTATGATCTATCATTTGGATGATGATGTACTATAGTTGCAAATGTTTTTCTCATAGACTATATTTAAATTTTTTTAGAATTTTTATCATCATGTATGACAAATTTTGAAATCCCTCTAAGTTAGGTGCAATAGTCTACACCAATGGGTTTACTAGGGATGCCATCCAAGAATGTGGGGAAGCATCCCTTGGGTTTCCCCGTAAGGTTTTCCTTGAAGAATATGTGTGTGTGTGTCCATCAAGCAGCCCGAAGGGTTAGCTCAACTGGTTGTCACAAATGTTGCTAGTCACTGGGCTAGTTCTATGCCAACAAGGCCTTGGTCCAAATCCCCCTGAGTGAGGAACACTAGTCTAGGCCAATGGGTTTAGTAAGGCATCCCTTCAATTTCCCACGAGGTTTTCTTGGAAAGAAATTGCAAAACGCAAAATGTTTTGAACTGGTCACTTGCAATATCTTTTATTTTCTAAAAATTTACAGTCAATCTTAATTTTTCTAAATTTCACCCACTAGCGACAATTATTAATCAACATTAAGTCAATAGCTTTAAATGTAAATATTCCTCAGGTAAACATGTTGCAAGAGGTATGTTGCGCTAGTGAGATCAAGGCAATCTCATAGCCCCCACTCAGGTTTGATTCCTCAAAATAGTGGCAAGTCCCGCAAGGTGAGCGTTGTAAAGTGATAGAGTTGTGGTTGTCAAGTCAAGGCTGGCCACACGCCTCCAAGTGTCAATCGATGCTCCACCTCTTGATAGGTAGTAGATGCTCAGCATGTTAAGCATCTTGAGAGGCATCTTGTCCATAATTTTTTAAGAATATTTCACAACTGCTTTTTGCACTTCTGGTAAAACACATGTTTTACATTTTCACTCATGGGAAATTTTAATATCTCAGAAAACCTAATCAACTATGGGTAAAAAGCAACCATATGTAAACCCTACCACATAACTATGCTTCCAACCCAATAGTATGGTCCCAAAAGTCTGTAAGGGGTGAATCATCCACACGTCCACACTTTGCAAAGTTCACATTGCACTTATCCACAAGCCCAGGAATCCATGAATTTGCATGTTGATTACCTACAGTTCTGCAACTATGCATAGTCTACTTACTCATCACAAGCATTAACTCACAGTTTGTGCATTTCTAAGCTGTTCTAGTCCACGAGTTTGCATGTTCATGCCTATAATTCTGCAACTCTACATAGTCTACATACTTATAACAAATGCCTCACTCCACAAATTGTGCATTCTCTCACTTGTTCTAGCAAATTCTCTCAGAAAAAAAAAGAAGAATCTGTCCTAAATTATGCAATGTATATAATAAGTTTGCTTGAAAAAAAACAACAACGAGCAATAACAAAGACAACTAGAGTCAAGGAAAAAGCAACGAAGATGTTGGTTGGGAACATGTCAGGAATCCCTGACTTTGACATGCATTCTCTCGTCTGGGAACACACTCTAGAAAGCACACTTCCACTTCTGCTTCTTCGTTATTTCTTTAAACAAAGGCTTCATTACATTCGCCTTATTTACACCAATTGATTACAGTTCATACATAAATTATTATATAACATAAGTAAGCTCTTTTCATGGATGTGGGTCAAATGAACTTTTATATTTTGTTTTTCTATAACTGGCATTCCTTTCGTGTTTAGGATGATATTTCATACAAATCCACAAAATTATACTATTGTTGATCTGCATTTGTAACTGAAATGTTACTTCGATCTTTTAATAGCATATCTAGAATAGTGTTGGTAAAGTATTTTCACACAGTAACTGTTGTTAAGTGTAGGGATAGTGGCAAAGAAGGCAAAGAAAAAAAATCTTACAGCTAAAGAAATCTGATTGCACATTGGCTCCATATCTGACTTTATATTCTCTGGTCTCTTTGCCTGCATTAGACAATGGGCATGAAACTGAGGCAAAAGACAATGTACTACAAAATGAAAAACATGGGAGAAGCAAATCAAATGAAAAACATGGGAGAAGCAAATCAAAATGAAATAAGCATACCTTCGTTTCCAATTTGCACCTTTCTGCATCCACGTGCTCTTTCAGCATTATTGCTTGCTGCCTGATATGAGCAATTTCTAATCTTTCAGCTTGTGCCTGTGCTTTCCAGTGTGTAATAAGTTGTTCCTGAGTTCGAACGGCCTGTTCTCGCCTAGCAAGATCCTCCTCCTTCTTTGAAAGATGCCTGTTATAAGAATGGCATTACAGGCCAATTTTTCAGACAGACATTTAACTTTATGTTTGAATTTTATTCAACCAAGTGCAAATTTAAGCTGCAAGAAACTGTAAATGCCATCAAAGCAGGTAATTTACTGCATACCATTCTCTGGCATCGTAGGCAGCATCCATCTGCTTCCATAGCCTGTAGCAATTGTCTCGCTGAGACTGGATACTGTCGTATTGAGGATATGAATAACCACTCCCGGTTGGACCATTAAACTGTCTGTCATTTCTTGAGGTGTCTTCTGCATTGGAACGAAGGTGTCCTTTGGCCCAAGTATCAGCTAATTCAGCTGTAGTAGTACCATGTAGAGGTAGGGTTTGTTGCCGATGCCAAGTATTATTCTTTCTCGTTAGGGCTTTTTCAGCGATTTCGTGGGACCTGGCTGGATTAATCGACCGGCCATCATCGTGGTCAATGTCATCATTACGAAATGTATTAGGATGACCGCTACTACCAAGGGATGTATTGTGATGGTAATTGGACTGGTTCCTGGGGATATTATCTGTAATAACTCCACGCATTCTATGCCTCTTCTTACCATTCTTGCGGGGAATGCGCGGTACAAAAATGGCCTTGTTGTTTGCACTCGAGACAGGGTTGGGAGCCGTAGACGGAGATGGAGATGGAGCAGGAACCGAATCCATATAACTACTGCCCTGCCTAAAACATAAACGAAATTCTCTCTCAGCTTAAATAAAAGAACCGTGTCGATACCTTAAAAAGCCCAGCAAAGGTTAGATAGGCAGCAATATTGGTACCCTGAATAAAGTTTTCTGGCAAAATAATGAAGATGATCTTCTTTTCGAGAAAGATTTACCTCGTAACAGATTAAGTCCAGATGTTTTCCACCGGGTGATTTTGCAGAGAGCCAGTCTCTAGAAAATTGACCCGAAAAGAAAGCCCTGAAAGACACATTGAAAGAACAATGGAATGAAACCTTGAAAACGATGACCTGAAAAGGCTAAGGTGCAGTATTCATGAAAAAACAACTGAATGAATGTTGTGACTATTACACGCCGGGAATGGAAATTCCACAGTCGGTTGGCGAATTCGGTTGAAACAAGAATGCCTCCAAACGTCCAGTCCGCCAGCAGTACAGTAATTTCAAATGTCAGTTTTAAGCGTGCACCAATGTATGTAAGAAATAAGACAGTAGGAAAACATCTGGCAATGTCAGATCCTAGTGCTTGAGCAGGTGAAAAGGAAGGAATTGCGGCATTCCGTGGAATCCTAGTGCTTGAACAAGCGACACGGACATTGGGGCAGTCGAAATGGCACAGAAGAAGAACCCGTTTCACGAGTGGGATGTGCATACAAGAAGAGGAGTTCGGTTGAAAGGGTTTTGGAGACCGCGAAACCCCCATCGTATTTTAAGTTTCTCTTATCCGACATGTTTGAAGTCAACCTGGAGACATAATAAATATTGCTTCACAGACAGAATGAATCATCGACAACGGTTTGGATGATTGGTAATTCCTTTAAATACAAATCGATAATCAATTCGTTAGGTGACAGGATCAAATCTGTGTGAGAGGCATCTCAACAAGGATTTTACCCAAATAATTACCCAAGTAAATTAATTTCAAGCATTTTCCCATGAAATGGGTGGATACACCTTATGCTATAGTCATACATCATATAGTGAGAATTTGAAGTGTGCTTCCACTTTCCATTGATTTATTTTAATAAAGCTTTATTTTTTATTTATTTTAATAAAGTTTTTTTCCACTATTAATAAGAGCAATATATACATGGATAAACTTCTTCAAGAGCAATACATACATGGATAAACTTCTTCTTAACCTTGGTCTAATAGAGTCAAGATTTGGAGGGATCATCCAAAATATCATTGGCAAACCAAACACCTTGCTTGAAGAGTTGTAAGGTCGAGAACTAAGAGGACTTCTACCAATGGCTTCTCTTTAACAAAAATCAAATGTGATTACTGAAGGCAATGATTATTGAATGGCAAGTCCCACAAAAGAGATGCCTCCTTCCAAGAGAGGAAGGGTTTTATGGCTTCCCAGGTTTTCCAAATTCTTTAACAACGAGAATACCAAAGATCTTAACATGAGAACGAGTGAAAAAGAGGGTTTGTAGAGAGATCCTCGGCCATGGACACTTTCCAAGTGGAAAACCTTGACAAATGAGATGCCTTAGAAGGACTTTCCAAACTTCCTTACCTTCCACATCTCTAACCACCCACTTGGGACATAGTACTAGCTTGGACCCTCGTTCAAATAATACCCCAAGTCCCCAAATATTTTTAGAGAGCAACAAAGCTCCCAATTAACTCTATGAAACCCTTTTCCCTTTGTCAACTTTGGCCCATTAAAAATTCTTGAGGGCCTTTTCTTAGCATGATTATGTTGCTTTGGATAGAACCTACCAGGATGAATAGTATACATGAGTCGTGGCTAGGAGTTTGGTGCAAATTTGGAATTTGACCACTATAGTAAAGGGCTTACTAATCCACTTAGTTGTCTTATTCTCCACACGTTGCACCATCACTTCCCATAGGTCTTTAGGAGATGTCTAATACATAGTATGTTGAGAAAAAAAAAAAGATATCAATAAATGGTGAGAGATGTTACCAAGAACATAGTAATACATTGAAATTAAAACTTTATTAATGAACGAAACAATGAAAACATTGCAACATGCAAAGTAATACAAATTGGCTAGAATGGTGATACCTTATCTCTTAGAAGAGATGTGTCAACTATGCTCATTTGAAAAAATGTTAAGCCCTAATGTTGGCTCATTACCCCTTAATTGGGGCATATTATATTAGTAATGTTATTTTATTTATGTCGGCTTTAGGCCATTAGTTGTAATTATACCTCCTAGTCTCCTATATATACCAAGGAGACATTTTCA
>ML805968.1:62970-97069 GCA_009831015.1 Picea engelmannii | reverse complement strand
AAAAAATCCCATAACAAGATGGTAAAACTGTCTTTTATAAATGCCAGGAAAACTCAAGAGGCAAAAATTGTAATATGCAAGAACCTTAACATTGGCACAAAATAAGGACTAAATGGGGATGTCGATTTGGACAAGCTTGAGTTGTTCGAGACAAGGGGAGCCTTGTCAAGACTATAACTTTTCACTCATTTGTCTGTGTTAGGTCTTCCTTAGCTCGTTGGAAAGAAAATTAAAAGACTTGTGCATATTTGGGATGAAAAATGCATGGGAAATCCCTAAATAATGTGTCAAAATTTCAAGACCCAAAAATTGTCAGAAACAAGAGAATTTTTTAGATGGCCTCTGAGATGGTCCTAGATAGCCACTTAGATCAATGCCTACAAGGAAAATGGTGTGCCCCAAAGTTTGAACACTGACTTGGGTAAATCCACAACTAATTTTGGGAAGCCAACCAAGGGAGCATAGGTTGTTGGCATCATATATAACAATATATTTAGCTTGTTGAATGCTTAATCCCAAGGCTACAAAGAAGGTGTCCAAAAACTCCATTGTTTACTCCTATGAAGTCTAGTCATTTGAGATTGTCAAGAAGGAGCTCTAGTTTTTGCAAAGTAATCCCTATAATTAGACCCAAACTCACCTTCAAGCTAATTGAGTAGTCTAGAGCTTCAACTGCCGACACATAGAGGTTTAGGACTAAGGGGCACCCTTATTGGCTTGAAATTCGCAACCTCCTTATAGGAACATTTGTTAATAATAGAACACATCAAGGCATTCACAAAAAGGGTTTCAATGTTGTTGAGAGATGGACCAATTCATAGAGCTTGGAGCGTCACCAAAATGAAGGACCATCCTACTATCTCATAGGCCTTCTCAAAATCAATCTTTACAAATAGGGTGTTGAGTCTAGATGACCTACACCACTCCATGCCCTCCCATGTTGCAATAATATTGTTAAGAATGTATCTCCCCAATTGAATATGGCTTATTCAAGGCAAATGATATCAAGGATGGTGTGCTTGATATGTAAATATGGTGCTTTGGGTAGGATTTTATAAGACTTGTTTAGCAAAGTGATGATGGGTTTCTAATTGGTAATGATCTTTGGGTCTCTTGCCTTGGAATGAATTTGATAAGCCCTCGATTAATCCCCACACCCAAAGATTGCTTGTGAAGGGATTCAAGATACGCATGCAATAGATTTGGGTCAACAAACTCCTAGGTGGCCTTGTAAAATTCACAAGGGAATCCATCAAGGCCATGAGCCTTGTCATCAACCATCTCATACAAGAATGTGGAAAGCTCATCTATGGATTAGGCCAACTCACATACTCTCATCTACTCTTTTGTAGTCTTATAGGGAACTAGATCAAAGCACTTTTGCATAGCTTCATGTCTATCTATGAAGAGGCCTTAGGTTTAGAACACTATTCAATGCTCTACAAATTATCGTTCAATTCCTTCTTGGTTGGAAGTCCAGCCTAGGAAAGTTTTTAGGGTTGAGATATTCTCATTGGTTTCCTTAGTGTAAAGAGTTTTAAATAAAGATTTTGGTTGGTCCCTAGTCTTTAGCCATTGAAGTTGTGCACAAACTTGAGTGCCTCTTGCTCAGCAAACATCATCCACCAAAAGAATATGGAGCACCTTCACAACACAAGCTTCCTTTTCTTCATCGTAAGGGACTTATTGCAACTCATCCATGAGACCCTCAAACTCATTGAGCAATGCATTGTTGCAACTACACCGAATTTTAGCAATTTGTTTTCCTTAGCCACCCAAAAAGGTGACCATTCTAGAGATGGCCTCTTCCAACCATACTATCCATCAACTATCCCTGCATGGTCTAGGAATCAAGTTCAACATAATAACAAATATAGACCAAGAAACATGGGCTCTAGAGGTGCAAAACATTAAGGACAAAGTGAGTGTGAGGCATTCACATTCATTCAACTCCCATGATATTATAAACTATATGGGTTGGTGGTTGTGTCAACAACATCAACTGGGTGACCTTTGTAAGGGTCAAAAGTAAAAATAATTATGCTCATAGATGAGGGAATTATCAATCATTTGGTAAATTTGCTCTAACCCTATCTTGAAATTCTTCTAGGTGAATCAAGCCTTTAAAGAATCTTAGCGATGACATTGCTTAGGGTCATACAACCCATGGTGGGCCTTTAGACCCAGCCAAGGTTTATTTTCCTTAGTTGGGAGGCACACCAAAAATACTCCTTCTTTATCCTCTTGACACTTAACCATTTGAAATCCCCACAAATAAGCCAAAGGGTGTCAAGAACTTCATCTACAATTCAACACTAAAATATTACACACTAACCTGAGTCAATAGAAGTATAATTATTGGTTATTCCTGGCAAAGGGCCATCCATATTGAGTAAAATCCAAACAAGTATTCGTGATGGGTCAGACCCCCAATAAATGACAATTCTGGCAAATTATGGAGATACCATAATAATAATGGTGCCTTTCCCAATAGAATGATCAAAACAAAAGTACTTAGCCCCTAGCCAAATTATGGATTGAGCAATACAAATTAGAAACCCTGCAATTTTGACCACCTTCAAACATAGAATATATGTCCCACGTAGAGAAGTCAATTCCTAGTGGACAATGTATTTTCTTTTATGGTCATTTAGACCCCAAACATTCCATGAGGTCACTTGCATTAAAACCCACAATGTCTAGCATCTCTACCTCATTATTCTTGAGGCCTAAGAGAGCATGGAAGGATTAATTGCAAGGGATGAGTTCAACCAATAATCACCAAGAGTCGCTTATTGTGGTTATTTCTCATGGCCCTCAATATTAAAAAACAAACAAACAAACAAACAAACAAACTTCACCTTGGTGTGGCTATTTCTAGTGGCCCTTGGTATCAAAATGCACTTTATTGGCCACCTTAGTTGGTGGTCGAATAGGTCTGTCATGGTCGTAGCCTTGGGAGTCAAAGCCCCAAGCACTGAGGTCTTCAAAGCTAGGACTTTGGCTACATCGTTACCTTTTTTTTTATAGAAAAATTTAGTCCATACACCTTCACTTGCATTCATTTCTTGGGGGGCTTTGGGAGAAGGAAGGGTTTGGGTGGGTGATGTGACCTTTAGGTCATCCTAGTTCATAACTAGAGAATTGCATCTAGATGATTTGGGCTATGACAACAAAATCAAGTGTCAGGAAAATTGATGTATTGGATCAACTGGCGGTGCATCTAGTTACCAATCCTCATGACTACAAATTTCTTAAGGTCTTTAAACAAGTTAACCTTAACAAAAACCTTGCATTGAGGCTAGGAGTGAAAAAATAACTTAGACTGATGTTAGATAAAATCCCTTAGGGGGTTGCAATCTGCTCTAGTGGTGGTCATAACTGCATTGGAAGGCCTACGAAATCCATCAAAATTGGGTAAGCTAACTAGGTAGGTTTTTCTGGAGAAAATTCATGGCTCGAGTGGGTAAAAACCACTAGGGAATTCTTATAGATCTAAGGCCCTCATAGCATGATTTCATGCACATGGGATAGGTCAACAAGCTGAAATAAAAAGAAACCCTTAGCTAAGTTGTGAGTATGGGTATAGTGCCAATGATGTGGCTCCCATGCCTCTTGAATCCATTTTTCGGATGACAATTCAAGAGGCACTCTAATGGAAAAGTAACCTAGGATGGAGCCCACCCTAAATGAATTACATAAACTATCATATTCAGAATCAAAAAATTCAATTTTAGAAGGAAGGTCATTACATTGTAATACACTTTCAAAACAAACTTTTGGGGAGTCATCTACACCATCTCCACTCTATATATTGGTAGTAGTATTGAAAATGACAATGGCTTTTTAAGTGAGACCATATTACCTCCCCTTTGTTGGACAATTGGTTGTCATTGATGTCAAGCCTTGGAGAGTGATTTTGAAGATTGATGTCAACCCTTGGAAAAGTCCAGAAGCCCCAAAGATGTGGATGAGATCGTTGGATAGTTGGTTATCATATGTATGATCGAGATTGATGATGAGTTAGTTGGGTACATTTGATGTAGTTTGCATGTAGCCTCAGAGGTGTGGTTATGGGACTCAAAGGTGATTGAGTAATAACTCCATGAAGGACAATGAAATTGTAGGTAATATTATCATAGATGAATAGTACTCGTCGTGTCGTTTTCGGTGATATGTGGAATGCCACGTGGTTCCTCATGATTAGGGAGATATGGCCTTATAAAGTTGGAAACCCCGAAGAGTGGTCAAGAAGCCCCTAGTTGGTTACAAGTATTTAATGAAAGGGTAAATTGGTTGTAACAAGAAATTTCAAGAAGCCCTAAAGTTAAGGAAAGAGTTCCTAAAGTTAAGGAAAGTGGTCTGAAAGTTAAGGAAATAGGTTACTTAGAAAAAGTATAAATACACCTCAAGAAGTCTCTCATAAGTACATCACAAGTACACAGAAGTTCATTGAATATCTATCTAATTGATCAAGTGATTCTTATATGAGGTAACCAAGGATATCTAAGGTGTTTTTTAGAGGGAAGTTGAAGTAAAGAAGGGCTAAATTCCAAGGGAGGATGTGTCTAAGGTATGTTATTTACATGTCATCTTACCATTGTCGCTATAATTTTTTTTCTAGAATGATTTGGGTAGTTAAATATACAGGATATTGATATGACATATCAAGTTACCCGTGGTAGAAATTTCATCTTCTGGGTCATTTTAGTTTGGGAGATACACTCTGTGGAAGATAGGGTTTTGGCTAGTCCTGGAACTAGTCTCAAACAGGTGTTCCGGGTAAAATCGTCATAACTTCTTCATAGAAGATCCAAATTCAATTAGACCAAATGCATTGGATAGAGTACAGGTCATAGTATGTTTTGTGCAATTTTCAGATCCAGATATCAAATATTTCACGCGGGGAATTCTCTACAAGTTCGCTCTCTAGATTAAGCCATAATTCAACAAGGTCTACCATTTTTTCTATAACTCCTTTTCTAGGATGTTCCAAGCAGTGAAAATTCAGTGAATTTCAGATAAGATACTGAAGAATATTGGGTACAATTTTCAGACATTTATTCATTATAGGTATGAAATTATGCTTGTTGAAAGTTAGGGTTTCTGACTAATCCAAAACTAGTCCCGTGAGACTAAGGTATTGTTTGATGAGGATGTTATTCTCTTGTTGTTGAAGTTGAGGGAGGTCTACAGGTCTGTGATCACATACATCGGGTCTATTACAAAGTTACAGGTATGTTTATATGCATGTTTTTAGGGTTACAAGTTGATGATGTTATGGTGTATGGCATGATTGAGACATATCATGAGTGATATGGTATATGGTTGAGGCACATTGTTTGAGGAGTATGTTGGATATTGGGCACATTGTTTGAGATACATTTTTGGGATATGTATGAGGCACTTGTTGGTGATCTATATACATGCTTGGTACACATTTTGCACATATTCTTGGCATATGGTTGATGCACATTTCATGGAACATGGTCTATGGTGATGGTTGATGTACATGGTTGGTACATGGTATGGTGTTGATGTACATAGTTGGTACGTGGTATGGTGTTGATATACATAGTTGATCTACATGGTTGGTACATGGTTGATGATACATGTTGTAGTACAGGTTGATGCATGGTACATGTTTGGTACATGGTATGTGTTAAGGAAAAGATATGAAATGATCTTACTCAAGCATTTTCAGACTCTGCTTGGCTAGAGAAAACTAGATGGGAATATCACCCTATGTTTATAGCCAACAAAAATAACATCCTAACTCATAAATATTAATTACGAGTGCTTAGGCTAATCTTTTATCAACAAAAAACTTGTTGGAAATTTAGTTTTTATGTAATTTTCTGAACATATCAGTTGCTAAAGTAAATGTATAGATAAAAGTAAAGTCACCAAGATGATAATCAAGACAGATGAGATATAAAACAATCCTTTATTTCATTCAAATTCACCAAAGAGTCATTTTCTTTACAAAAGCTCATGCAGAAATTTTGGACCAAAGTCAAACTTAGACATCCCCAATGGAACATACAAAAGGACCTCTGACAAAAAACCAAAATTGAACTCTAAAAGTTGGATCAACTTGCCACAGATAGTTGCCCACTCAACTATGCACAATAGCCTTTGTCAGTCATGAAAATTAATTCACAAACAAACAAGTCTACACAGACTATCAAAGATAGATCAACACCTCTGAAAAACAAGTGTCTGAATGATGTGATTCACCCCTGAATATTGTTATCTACAATAAGACCCTGCTATCATAAAAGAGAATTAGGCTTGTGATGAATGAATGAAAACTGCACTATCTCAACATAAACTCAAATAGAAAACCTTGCATGCTTCTGCTTCTATCCTCCTCCACTTCCTTTTTCTTTTAAGCAATTCAAAATTGGTTGAAGTAGTTGAACCAACTTATTAGTTAAGTTAATTAAAAGTCTCAACAAAATTTAGTTACGGGGAAAAGAAATAATCATAAAAAAGTTCATAAATAAATAATAACTAGTAGGTGGGACACCTTGTGACTCCCCTTAGCTCATAACAATTATAACGATCATAACATAACTAATAGTCGAGCAAAACACACCTCCTTGTGACTCCCATCCACATATTCCATTTGACAATTTAGCTCATGATATTTGAAATTATTTCCAAAAATATTACTCATATATCCAAAATAAACATGTTGTCCAAACATCCCCAAAGTCAACTGTCATAAAACAATAGATAAAATAAAACCTAAAAGCCATATTTTCCACTTTGTGATGCAATCTTTCCTTGATTGTTGTTGTCACCCTTCGATTTTCTAGAATTTGCCTTTGACTGTGTAGAGCCTTTAGGCCTAATCTCGTTGATCACGTGGGAATAATCGTCCCTCAAATGCATCCAAGAAGACACAGATTTGTCAGTGCCATTGGAGGGTGAAGAAGGGGCAACAATGGATTTTCCTTTTTCAAGGTCATGGTGGGCCTTAGTTTTCAATCTCTTGCTAGCATGGGAGGATTTCACTGGCGAGTGGTGAGGGGCGTCTTGGACAATGGGGTTAATAGGCAGAGGAGTAGCCAAGGACAAGTTGGGCCAGCCACAATGTTGGGAGACTGTCGGGTGGACAATCTCTTGCCATCCATCATTTTCAGGAACCTCGGGTTGCAATGAGACATGAGGAGGTACATGGATACCGGGGGCTTGCAGGACTTGGAAAGGAGGCCTTTCAGGCCTAGGTTGGACTACTCCCTGCCCAATCCAATTGAAAAATCCGGCCTGAAATAATTGGCCAAGCTCTTGTGAATCAACATCAAAATGTATGGAAAACCTTGGCCTTCTTGGGCCTCTGTTCCAATTACCTCTACCTCTGTTTCCTCGGCCATGGCTACCTCGACTGAAAAACTCATTCCTACATGCATGATTGAATAACAAATAGTCTTTTAAATAACCATACATGACAACTCTTAAAAATATGAAATAGAATTGGCTCAACAATGTATCAGACTCATGCAATCCAATCCATACAAATTGTTTTACTGTTTATCAATGAGCAGGGGGTGAAAAGGGTTTTGGGATATGCGAGGGGTTTGTATTGAGCGAAACATGATAAAATGAGGGGGAGAAGAACATGGTTATTGCTCAATGACAACAACAATCAACTATAAAGCAAACCAATAAAACACCATTGTAATCCAAACAAGACACTGCCACTTTCAACTGCTTTAACAACGAAATTCTCTTTACTGTAATCAATCTTAGAACAAGGAGTGAAAAATGAATATGGGAAGGCGATGGGATTTGTGATTAGCGGAAAATGAAATAATGGAAGGGGAAAAAGTGATTATTGTTCATAAAATTAATTGAGTGATCCATAAAACATCCTGTGAAATGAGATGCACTAACCAACTATCATTGTGACCAAATAACACTTACTGTGTATTTAACTAGTTCAGTTCATTGTTCATAATCAAATGTCCACACAGTGTCATCACAAGACAATATGCATTCTACACAATCTGTAAGGAGGTTTTGTTCCTTTCATTTATCCAATTTGAATCTTATAACAATTCTCAATGTATGATGGTAACCATTCCCAATCTGCTAATCATCAAATACAACCAATGCCCACACATTTCTTCAATCATCAAATATACCCAAAGACGTGTTTCAAAAATTGTAATGAAGTTATATTATCACTATAATCGGGCTCATCTTTTAACATTCATGACATTCCTTGAACATACATGTGGCAGTCAGCCAAATAATCCAGATTAAAATTACAAAAAACCGGATCGTCATTTAAACAAACACACAATAGCCACCATTTCAAAAAAAAAATGCTATGCACAGAATAATTCAAATATGCAAGTGTAATTCAGTCATTATACAAGCCCAATTCAATGTAACTATAACATGCTAGGTTGTCCTTCACGATGAGGTATCAACAACATGCATGTCTTCATAGAACAAATAATCAAGATGCAACAAAGTCGTGCTTAAACCCTGTGACTACCTCTAAGTGTGGAACCCAAAACATCCATATTATACACAGTGGGGAACCACCTAAAAACACCACAATGCGACATTTCCATTCTAAATTTCTAAACACACAGACACAGTGTTAACTTAACCATCGAGTCGAGCTATCGATCTAACACAATATTGCTTCAAATTGATCAAAATGCCACCAACCACGCTTTGTAAAACTTGGGCCTATGCAATCACATAATCGTAATGCATCCAGTGGATGGATTTTCTACAGTCATCCGGGTTGCAATAACCGTTTGGCCCCAACAAAACAACTCATAGTTACAATGACCATTTATTCATGGTGTAGGAACACCAGACCTACACATGCAGTATCTGTGAGCGTTATTTAGCAATCGTAACCAATGCCAAATCAAACATACAAATAATCTTAGTGCAAAAGGATAGTGATTATGTATCAACCAACCAATTCACCACTGTCATAACAATTAATCGACCTAACAACTGTGGCAACCACACATACCCACGCATCAACTCGAATCGAGGTTGTGACCCTCTCAATTAAACAATATTGAGTTATTAAACAAAAGGAGAGTGACTGTGTACTTTGAAATGTGCAATTAACAATTCAGGGTTTACCATTGTTATAACAAAGGCAGTGACTAGATACCAAACACAACTATCACATGACCAACTAGGCGAGCCTGTACTCAAATTAGTTGACAATATACAACCGACCAACAATAACCAAGTAGTAAACCGGACAGGCCAGGCCGGTCTTCTCTATCAACCTTCAGACTGGAGGGCTAAGGGTTTGTTTTGTAGCCAACAAAGGGAGAAACAAAGCCATCTCCTTGTAATGGTGAAACCTCCGAGGCCAGTGGTGTATACACAAAGAGAACCACGACTCATTTGTGGACAGGTAACAAATCCATGACAGGGGCTATAACAAAGGAGTGAGACTCCAACTCGACCAATAATGATACTTAACACACGCAGGGTATAACTCGCGTGGTTCTCCAGTCAACAACCACAACGCTGAAGTGAAGACAGGGCCGAGAACTTAACAAAATAACCCATTGCGCGACCTTTTAGTGGTGGAAACAAGCCAATTCTTCAGTGAACAAAACACAGTGACGCAGATTGCCTCCAAACATTAAACCCATAAAATCTAGAGACTGCACATAGTGATGCGAACGCGTGAGGACAACTAGCCAACCAAAACCAACAAAACCCTCCAACTAAACCAGCCAAGATCACAGAGAGCCCCTATGGCTGCTAACACCCAGGATGGCCCAATACATTGAAACTTCAGTTATTTATCACAGAGAAACCCACCAACAATTCATTCCAAGAACACAATTTTACACAATTGCAATACTTAAGGAAAACACAAACCAATACACCCAATCCAATATCCATTTCATAACAGATCAGACTCATGGATGGCCAAAAAATACATACCTGTGATCGAAGCACCTTAAAATGCGAGATGGTCGAGCGATTCCCCTCTGCTAAGAAATCGAAGCATAACCACAAGACACAAGGATGAACAATAGCCCGACTAGGGTGGCAGCCAACGGAAGGAGTAAGGTGATGTGCAGTAAATGCATGTCGCCTCCATCCACAGTCCATTAAATTCTTAGTACATGCTAACAAGTTCTTCATTGACACCATTAATCAAACCATGTATCGAAACCATCACCTCATTAAAATCCAATAGCGCGACCATCATATTCCTTAACTTATGCCATACATAAAACAACCACGTACCATATAACATAGTTAAATCGCATAACCATTAGTGCCTATCACTTTGTCAAAATGTGCCACCCATACCCTGTCCTTCCAAGATATACCATATGTACATCGACCATATAACTCAATTAAATCGCATGACCATTAAATTGTTGGCTAGGATATAACCATAACCATTTTAACCTTTCATGTATGTGGTATAGTAGAATTGCAGAGTTAGATCCCTTTTCTTTTTGCATTTGTTATAGTATTTTTGCCTTTCTCTAAACTGCCTTTTATGTATTTTCACTAACATGTTTGTTGTGCAGGTGCAATACGAATAGATAGCAATGATATCAATGAATAACACAGGTCGTAGTAACATAAAGAACCAACACTTCATAAGCTCAAATCATAGCCAATAACAACAAGATCTCATCAACCATGTAAGTCGTGTCGAACATCATCACAACATCAAATATGAACAGATTTGATCTTCAATAATTCAAGGGGGTCCCACCTACTAGTATTATTTAGCTTTTATAATAATAGGCCTTAGCAACACTTTGCGGGAAAAACTTCGTTGACGATTTTAATCGTCAAAAAACTGACAACTCCACGGGGAAATTTGTTTTCAACAGATTTAGAACTCATAACTCATGGTTTCACAGACCAAGAACAATAATTTTAGAAGACGTAACCAGAATAATTATGCGACAGGGGGAAGTGAGTGGATTTAATGGAAGAATGACCGAGAATTTGGGAATAACTTATGAAAAATGTTAAGTATGAGGGGGTTTATCCCTGTATGCATAATCATCCAACCATAATCAGCTCTTATCTAAAGGAGAACAAATGATGGATCTGCTCCTTTACTTCTCAATGGACGAAGAAATGGAGAGAAGAAGCGGGAGATAACCAATCTCTTTACAAGACAACAATGGACATATATAACAATTTCAAGGGTCCTTCAGAGGAGACATCATAACAATTGTGTAAGCTTGATTGTTATTGAATAACAATGCTTCGCAGGAGTGTCATTGTGGCAGGATTGATCCAACATCTTATTTTGACCAAATTTACTAAAAGATGATAAGGAATAAAATCATAACAGAAGTAACAATGCAGAAATTAAAACATCAACAATAAAAGACACAAATGAAGAAGACAACAAGAAAATTTTAACTCAGAAAGTTGAATTCAAACAAAAAAGGAAGCAGAAAAATGTTAGAAAAACAGGACAGTGGAGAAACAAAATAAAACAAATGCGGAAACAAAACACAGAAGATACACTATACAATAGAGACACGGATATACGTGGTTCACCCAGTGTGGGCTATGCCCCCCAGAGAAATTGCCAGGTCCTTCCTTTATTATTATCCAACAAATGAAGGGATACAACCTACAACAAACCCGTTGTAACTTCCTCTTCGTTCTCTCATAGTCTCCTATCTCAGAATACAATATTCACTCACATACTTAGCCACAATACATTTCCCTCATAAAAGAGGGTTGCCTTCTAGGGCAAAAACCCTAACATAATTTCTACCGTTAGATCTGCGACCTTATAATGAACGGTCTAGATTTACAATGAAATTACAATATACATTTACAAGGCAATTTTTCCTTCGGGGGATGCTGCCCCCGAATCCCCGCTGGGGGCCCACTTGCCCCCAGACCCCCCAACCCGCAGAGGGGGTAACCCCCCTCTGCACTCCCCCACATGGAATTGTGTACATAATTCTAGGGTGTAAAGTCTTCATGGGGTATAAACACGGTTGAAAGCAAGGACCTTTGAATCAGGAAGATAATCAGGCTCCATAACCAACAAAAAAAAAATGAAAGCAAAGCTAGGCTGCTAGTATACAAAAAATCCATACAACATTAGAAATTTTCACGTCGGTCCCTCGCAATATTTCAAGTGGGGGATGTTAGCATTGTAGGAAAACAATTGCTCTTGTAAATCTTTTAAGATATAAGAGTTAGTGTCCAAGACAAAAGTGATTTGGAAAGGACCGAACACTTGGAAATCTGATGTAATCATCAGTCCCTTGACGCACACAATTAGATTGTCAATATAGAGATGGAGACTGACCAATTCATTGAGAGTTATGTGCATAGGTATTTTAAAAGCAGTACCTGTATCAAGTAAGCTAGAAAACTGGCATTGGTAAGACATAGCACTCCAATCAGTGATAAGAGTGGTTTTGTGAGCATATGCCCCTTTTACCTTGATTTTCTTGCAACCAAACAAATTGTCAAGTAAGGGCCCTAATTAGGTTACCCCACGAACCTCGCATAGGAGGTAACCCCCCTCTGCACTCCCCCACGTGGAAGAGTGTACATAATTCTGGGGTGTAAAGTCTTCATGGGGTATAAACACGGCTGAAAGCAAGGACCTCTGAATCAGGAAGATAATCAGGCTCCACAACCAACAATCTCTCACTTGGAGATTGATCTCAACAACTCCACCACTGTTGTATATGTTGGACTATGAACCTTCTTGGACCTGGCAAATTTCTCATCTTCATATTGATTCTTGAAGACTAACTAAAACTAAGCAAGAACTCAGTTTATCCCTGGTTACTCCCTTTGTTAACATGTCTGCAGGATTTTGGCTAGTGTGTATCTTTTCCAACTTCAAATGTCCATCTTCCATGGCAGATCGTATGAAGTGGTAACTCAATTGTATATGCTTAGTCTTCGAATGGAAGGTTGACTTCTTTGCAAGATGAATGGCACTCTCACTGTCACAGTACAACCTACTATTCTCCTGCTTTTTTCCCAATTCCTCCATAAACCTTTGTAACCAGATCATCTCTTTACTAGACTATGTAGCAACAACATGCTCTGCCTCTGTTGTTGAAAGTGAAACAACCTTTTGCAGTTTCGAAATCCAACTTTCTGTTGTTCCACCTATAGTAAAAACATACCCTGTGTTGCTCCTCCTGCTGTCTTTATCACCTGCCATATCTGAATCAACATATCCCTGTAGAAAAGTGTCTGAACCTCCAAAACATAATGCATGAGTAGCAGTACCTCTCAAATACCTGAGAATCCACTTTACTGCCTCCCAATGTTCTTTACCTGGATTGTTCATATACCTGCTCACAACTCCCATTGCATGTGCAATATCTGGTCTTGTGCAAACCATTGCATACATCAAGCTACCAACTGTTGATGAATAAGGGACCTTGGACATGTATTTTATCTCCCCCTGTGTGTTGGGACACATTTCCTTAGTTAATATGAAATGGTTGGCTAAAGGCGTACTAATTGGTTTTGCATTCTGAATTCTAAACCTCTCCGACACCTTCTCTATGTACTAACCCCGAGACAATGTCAATTTGCGATTTTTCCTATCTTTGGTTATTCTCATACCAAGGATTTTCTTTGCAGCACCCAAATCCTTCATCACAAATGAATTAGCTAATTTTTTCTTGAGCACATTTATATCCTGCATATTATACCCTGCAACAAGCATGTCATCTACATACAATAGCAAGATAATATAGCTTCCATTTTCTAGCTTTGTGAAATAAACATAATGATCATAATGACATCTACTATAACCCTGTTTCGTCATAAACTTGTCAAACTTAAAATACCACTGCCTTGGAGCTTGCTTTAGGCCATACAAGCTCTTCTTCAACATGCATACCAAATTATTCTTCCCTTTGACCTCATACCCCTGTGGTTGTTGCATATAAATCTCTTCCTCCAAATCCCCATGGAGAAAAATTGTTTTAACATCTAATTGTTCAAGATGCAAATCTTCTACTGCCACAAGAATTAAAATAGTCCTAATTGAAGTCATTTTAACAACAGGAGAAAATATTTCATCAAAATATATACCTTTCTTTTGTGCAAACCCCTTTACAACAAGTCTAGCCTTGTACCGCTTTATTCCTCCATCTTCTTCCTTCAACTTGTAAACCCATTTATTTTGCAATTCTCTTTTTCCCGTAGGCAACTGAACCAAGTCCCAAGTATGGTTATTTACCAAGGAATCCATTTCCTCTTTCATGCCTTGCTACCACTTCTTTTTGGTGTCTACCTGCATTGCCTCTTCATAACATTCTGGTTCACCAAAATCAGTCAACAATAAATAATACAATGAAGGAGAGTATCGTTCAAGGGGTATACTTAACCTGGTAGATTTTCTAACAACACTTGCAGGTGTTTGAGATACCTGTTGCTCGTGTTGTTGTATATTTTGATTTTCTGGTTCCTTTGGAATTTCTTTTTTAGTGATCTCATCAAGAACTGTGTATTCTTGTTTTTATTTTTCTTGTTTCTTCCCCTGCAACTGATATTTGTACATGACCTTCTCATTGAAGATGACATCTCTATTCCTAATGATTTTGTTATTTTCATAATCCCATAAGCGATAACCAAAATCATTAACACTGTATCCAATAAAGGTACACTTCTTGGATTTTGCCTCAAGCTTTGTTCTATTTTCTTTATCAATAAGGACAAATGCTTCACAACTAAAAGTTTTCAAAAAAGAATAGTTTACCTTTTTTTCTATCCATTCCTCCTCTGGAATTCTACCATCCAAAGAGATTGAAGGTCCTCTGTTTATTAAGTAAACAACAGTATCTACAACATCTGCCCAAAACTGTAAGGGCAAACCAACATGCAATCTCATACTCCTTGCACACTCCATGATTGTCATGTTCATCCTTTTTGACACATCATTTTCTGGTGGTGTTCTTGGAACTGTCTTCTCTCTACGAATCCCATGGTATGAACACTAATCATCAAACTCCTTATTGCAATATCCACCTCCATTATTTTATCCGAGACACTTCAAACTTCTTCCTGTCTCATTCTCAACCAAAGCTTTCCATTTCTTAAGAGTATCAAAAACATCAGATTTTGTCGAATGTAATAAACCCAAGTTTTTATAGTTGCATCATCAATAAAAGTAACATAATAATGAGAGCCACCAAGAGATGATACCTGAGCTGGTCCCCATACATATGTATGCACAAGCTCTAACCTTTCATTCTCCTTTTCTTTTCCGACTCTAAGAAATATGACTCTCTTATGTTTTCCATAAACACAATGCTCACAGAAGTCCAAATCAATTTGTTTAAGATCTGGCAACAAATTTCTCTTGTGAAGTATCTGCATTCCCTTCTCACTCATGTGTCCCAGCCTATGATGCCACAGTGCTGTGTCCACCCCTATAGAAGCTAAAGAGATAGAAGAGTCAATATTACCAGTACATAAATACAATGTACCTACCTTCTCTCCTTTTGCTATCACCAATGATCCTTTGATGACCTTCCACGTCTTATCTGTAAATATGGATATACAACCTTCACTTGCCAACTGCCCTGTTGAAATTAGATTTTTCCTTAAATCTGGAACATGTCTTACCTCTTTCAAAAACCATTGGTTTCCATTGCGTTGCTTTATTTTTACCTTTCCCATTCCAACAATTTTGCATGGTGCATCATCACCCAAATGAACCCGTCCAAAATCACCTTGAACATAATCTAGAAAATGTTTCCTATGGGGTGTGGCATGAAATTAAGCCCCTGATTCTACTACCCAAGACTCATAAATATTATCTACAGAAAGAATCAAAGCATCTTGTAACATATCACCTTTTACATTTGCTTCCTGATTTCTCTCCTGCTGTCCATCTCTTTGTTTCTTTAGAGCTCTGCAGTCTTTCTTCAGATGTTGTTTCTTCCCACAATTCCAGCACTCTATCTTTCCAAGTCTGGATTTGGATTTTCCCTTCCTAGAATTCTTGCGGTTCCCTGGGCCCTTTCCTCTATCCTTTTGTCTTCCCCTGTTATCCATGTTCAACACATTACCTGATGTCTCACCTGTGCTTTTCTGTCGCATTTCCTCACCAAGGATAACACCAACAACACCATCAAATTTTAAAGTATTTGAACTAGAGACAAAGTTACTTACAACCATGACCAAGTCGTTCCAACTTTCTGGAAATGAGCACAAGATTAGAAGAGCCCTGACCTCATCATCAAAGTCCACTTTTACAAAACTTGGTTGATTAGTAACCGTATTAAAATAATTTAAATGATCTACAACAGACCCACCTTCTGACATCTTCATATTAAATAATCTCTTCATTAGAAATACCTTATTGGATGCTGAGGGTTTTTCATACAATTTAGCCAATGCGTCCATCAAAGCCTTTGTTGTCTTTTCTTTAGAAATATTGAAATCCATTGACGCTGCCAGGCTCAATCGTATCGTTCCTAGAGCTTTCTGTCAAGAATCTCCCATTCTTCGTCCTTCATGGTCGTCAACTTCTTTGCTACTCCGCCCAATGGTAGGAATAGATCCTTCTGATATAAATAATCTTCCATCTGCATCTTCCATAACTGATAGTTTTGGCAGTTAAATTTTTCGACCCTAAAATTTCCATCTTCCGACATTGCTCCCACTCGAACCAGGAACCCTCCTTTCCTGCGAGTTACCTTTCGCTCTGACACTAGTTGCTAGAAAAACAGGACAGTGGAGCAATAAAATAAAACAAATGCAGAAACAAAACACAAAAGATACACAATATAATAGAGACACAGATATACGTGGTTCACCCAGTGTGGGCTACGTTCACCAGAGAAATTGTCAGGTCCTTCCTTTATTATTATCCAGCAAATGAATGGATACAACCTACAACAAACTCGCCGTAACTTCCTCTTCATTCTCTCACGGTCTCCTATCTCAGAATACAATATTCACTCACATACATAGCCGCAATACATTTCCATCATAAAAGATGGTTGCCTTCTAGGGTAAAAACCCTAACATAATTTCTATCGTTAGATCTGCGACCTTATAATGAACGGTCCAGATTCACAATGAATTTACAATATACATTTACAAGGCAATTTTTCCTTCGGGGGTTTTGCCTTGGAACCCCCGCTGGGGGCCCGCTTGCCCCCGAACCCCCCAACCCGCAAAGGGGGTAACCCCCCTCTGCACTCCCCCACGTGGAAGAGTGTACATAATTCTAGGGTGTAAAGTATTCATCGGGTATAAACACAGCTAAAAACAAGGACCTCTGAATCAGAAAGATAATCAAGCTCCACAACCAACAAAAAAAAAAATGAAAGTAAAGCTAGGCTGCTAGTATACAGAAAATCCAGACAACATTAGAACTTTTCAAGTCAGTCCCTCGCAATATTTCAAGCGGGGGATGTTAGCATTGTAGGAAAACAATTTCTCCTGTAAATATTTTAAGATATAAGAGTTAGTGTCCAAGACACAAGAGATTTGGAAAGGACCGAACACTTGAAAATCTGATGTAATCATCAGTCCCTTGATGCACATAATTAGATTGTCAAGATAGAGATGGAGACTAACCAATTCATTGAGAGTTATGTGCATAGGTCTTTTAAAAGCAGTGCATATATCAAGTAAGCTAGAAAGCCGACATTGGTAAGACATAGTACTCCAATAAGTGATAAGAGTGGTTTTGTGAGCATCTGCCCCTTTTACCTTGATTTTCTTGCAACCAAACAAACTGTCGGGAATACATGGACAATATAGAGATTGAAAAGCACAAATGTTCTCATTGTTAGGGAGGTCCTTCCAATATCCTACATTGTCAGGAATACATGGACAATATAGAGATTGAAAAGCACAATCAGGCCCGTGAGACAAAAGTTGTTGATTAGGAGAGGTTGCAAAGACAACTAACCGATCAACCATTGAATTCAACTCCCTCTTGACATGAGTGATGTTGAAAGATAGAAGGTTCGAGACAAGTCCCCAAATAGTTTAGGAGTATCGTTCCATCAACTTGTTGCTAGGAGAGCATATCCTACGTCTCAGGTTCACAACAAGCTCAGAATTTTCGAAAACTGAAAGCTGGCCACAACCAAGATTAAGGGCGTTCTCAATGCCTAATAATAAGGCTTTGAATTCAGTGACATCGTTAGAACAAGCAAACTCTAACCTGTAAGACAGATTATGAATTTCCCCTGCAGGAGAAACCAAAATAATGCCTGCCCCATTACCTTCACTAGAGCATGAACCATCAAAGTGCATATGCCACATATCATCATCTAAATTGATTTGTTCCAAAAGAGTATTATCCTCTTCAGGAAATATGGAATACACTCTTAGGTCCTCTTCGATATAGTTTGCACTAGATTGTGGAACATTGTCTATATAGGGTGAAATTCTTTCTTCTCTACGGACTATAATGTTCTTACCATTCTGAGGAACGGATAAATGTGTCATGTCGAGTGAGAGGTATCCACCTGTTAGGGCTTGCCAATATCTACCCAAGATAATAGAGTAATTGCTTACATGCATATCAACTACCTGAATGTTGAGGGTTGTTGTTATCTCAAGATGAGCACATAAAACCAAGGTCACATTCTTAATCTAGCCTATGGTTGTTTGTTGTAAACTATTATAGGAGAGCATGCTTCTGGAATTTTCATTTGTACAAGACAAGCCTAGCTCTTCCATAATAATATTCAACATCACACTTGGGGCCGAACCACCATCGATGAGGCAAAAATGGGCAATCTTGTCCATGATCTTTACAAAAATATAAAAAGGGGGATTTTTTACAGGGTATCTAAAGTTATGTACACCTACTTTATTTACAAAAGAATCATCTTTGCTTACCTCTTCGAAAAGATTGGCTACAACATAAGATTTTCCTTCCATGAATTGTTTCAAATGCATATGTTGTTAAGGGACGACAACCATGTCTAGAAGGGTTGCATCTGCTTTGATGTTGGCCAACTGATTTAAGATATTATATTTGGAAGAGGGGAGAGGGGGGATGATTCCTTGACTCTCAGGAACTTTAGGAACCTGGAGAGTAGCAGCGGTTGAGGATGAGCTCGGGCCAGAAGAACTACGGGGAGGATAAAATTTTCCCTTGGGAGTACATGCCTTGTTCCTAGTGTTGATGACGATGACATCCTCTGGCTCTGCAAAATCTAGGACATCGATATTAGCTTCTGGTCTTTTACCAAAGATCTTATCTCTGGCACTCTTCTTTACCTCGCATTTGGTTTCCTCGTGGTGCTCCTCGCAAAAGTTACACCAACTCCGAGGCAGGATAACTTTAGGCTAAAAATTGTTTTCAACTGGATTTCTAAAGGGGGGTGAAGAAGAGGATGAAATTCTAGGGGTGTGAGGGGAGACAATACCCTTCTGCTCAAATACTATCATACGATTGTTCATATCTTGCACTAACTACAAGAGAGCGGACATGTCTGTCTGTCTAACTGATTCTCCCTGGGGAAGACCAATTCTTTCAATTTCTTCTTCATACTTTGAACAGATATGTAGAGCGGAACCAAGATTATCAATGGCTTTTTCCTCAAGCCTATGACGGCAGGGAGAAGGCAATGCATGGTAGTAATGCATGAAAGTGGCTTGGTTCTAGGGGCGGATAAGTTCAGGGATTTGGTTGTATAACTTGGTGAAACACAAGTTGAAATACCTAATGGTCTCACCCTCCTTATTGGTGGCATTATTGTATTCCCTTAACTTCTCGGTGGGGCTTTTGGATTGCCCATAAGTGGATCGGAACCAATAGATCAACTCCTCCCAAGTAGACAGAATATTAGGAGGAAGGTCAAAGAAGTTGTTCGCAACCTTTCCTTCCAAGGAATTGATGAACAAGTGCATGCAGGTATCATTGTCATTGGCCCCTATGTCATGACAAGCATTGGAAAATGCCACCAGCTGTTCGTTTGTACTTACAGTGTTATTTCTTGAAAACTTAGGCAAGTGCTCTTTAAACTTCGGAAGTGTATGAGTAGCAGGTGCTAGGTTAAGAGGAGAGGACAAATGCCATGGTGTGGTTGTGGCGTCTTCTTCGAATTGAAAAAGCCCATAATTTTTAATGACTTTGGTGGGGTTTGTAGTGCATTGGATAGGGATATGGTGGATATATAAGGTACCAATCACTAATGATGATGAAGATTGAGAAGATAGAGTACTTACAGTGCCACCAGAGTCACCACTAGATGTCATCTTATGGATGAGAGATGAGGGAAAGAAAGACGAGTTGGATGAATTAGATAAAGTTCTCCTTAGAGCACTTTGTTGGACAAATAACACAATGTTCCTTCTTCCTATTTCAACAATAGGATTGATTTCAGGTGATAAGCCTCTTCTTCTTCTAGAAGCACGAGAATCTAAGGACATGAAAGAAAGGCCAAAAATTGAAGAAACAAAAGGGTTACTGCTGATTTCTAGGTTTTCTATGTCTAGCCTCCAATTGTTCTTTAGTACTAATATCTCGTTCAATCGCTGTCCAAGAACGGTTAAGCTCAACATGGGTCATGACAGTGTCTAAAATAGTATGAAACAAGTTAAAAGCAATGTTGGTCTGGTCTTGGAGACTGGGCTGCCTCACAACATGAACAATCATTAATAGCAAAACAGTCAAAGAATCAATTTCAGAAAAATAAAGATGTATCGATGAAAATCGAGTATAAAAATTAACCGGAGAGATATCGAATATCTCCTCAGTATGGTCGCCAAATAAATGTTGAGGAAAAAATATGAAGTGATCTTACTCAAGCATTTTCAGACTCTGCTTGGCTAGATCAAAGTAGACTGGAATATCACCCTATGTTTATAGCCAACAAAAATAACATCCTAACTCACAAGTATTAATTACGAGTGCTCAGGCTAGTCTTTTATAAAAAAAAAACTTGCTGGAAATTTAGTTTTTATGTACTTTTCTGAAGATATCAGTAGCTGAAATAAATGTAAAGATAGAAGTAAAGTGACCAAGATGATAATAAAGATAGATGAGATATAAAACAATCCTTGATTTCATTCAAATTCACCAAAGAGTCATTTTCTTTACAAAATCTCATGCATAAATTTTGGACCAAAGTCAAACTTAGACATCCCCGATGGAACATACAAAAGGACCTCTGACAGAAAACCAAAACTGAACTCTAAAAGTTGGATCAGCTTGCCATCGATTGTTGCCTACTCGACTCTCCACAATATCCTTTGTCAGTCATGAAAATTAATTCACAAACAGACAAGTCTACACAGACTATCAAAGATAGATCAACACCTCTGAAAAACAAGTGTCTGAATGATGTGATTCAACCTTGAATATTGTTGTCTACAATAAGACCCTGCTATAATAAAAGAGAATTAGGCTTGTGATGAATAAATGAATGAATGAAAACAAAACTATCTCAACATAAACTCAAAGAGCAAACCTTAGTATGCTTCTGCTTCTATCCTCCTCCTTTTCCTTTTTCTTTTAAACAATTCAGAATTGATTGAAGTAGTTGAACCAACTTATTAGTTAAGTTAATTAAAAGACTCAACCAACTTTAGTTAGGAGGAAAAGTAATAATCATAATAAAGGTCATAAATAAATAATAACTAGTAGGTGGGACCCCTTGTGACTCCCCTTAGCTCATAACAATTATAACGATCATAACATAACTATTAGTCAAGCAAAACACATCTCCTTGTGACTCCCATCCACATATTCCATTTGACAATTCAACTCATGATATTTGAAATTATTTCCAAAAATATTACTCATATATCCAAAATAAATGTGTTGTCCAAAGATCCTCGAAGTCAACAGTCATAAAACAATAGATAAAATAAAACCTAAAAACCATATTTTCCACTTTGTGATGCAATCTTTCCTTGATTGCTTTTTTCACCCTTCGATTTTCCTGAATTTTCCTTTGGCTGTGCAGAGCCTTTAGGCCTAATCTCGTTGATCATGTGGGAACTATCGTCCCTCAAATGCATCCAGGAAGACACAGATTTGTCAGAGCCATTGGAGGGTGAGGAAGGGGCAGTAGTGGCTTTTCCTTTGTCAAGGGCACGGTGGGCCTGAATTTTCAATCTCTTGCTAACATGGGAGGATTGCACTGGCGAGTGGTCAGGGGTGACTTGGACAATGGGGTTAATAGGTGGAGGAGCAGGCAAGGACAAGTTGGGCCAGCCACGATGTTGGGAGACTGTCGGGTGGACAATCTCCTGCCATCCATCATTTTTGGGGACCTCGGGTTGCAATGACACGTGAGGAGGTACAGGGATACCGAGGGCTTGAGGGACTTGGAAATGAGGCCTTTTAGGCCTAGGTTGGACTACTCCCTGCCCAATCTAATTGAAAAATCCGGCCTAAAACAATTGGCAAAGCTCTTGTGAATCAACATCAAAATGTATGGAGAACCTTGGCCTTCTTGGGCCTCTGTTTCAATTACCTCTACCTCTGTTTCCTCGGCCATGGCTACCTCGACTTTAGATTCCTGCATGCATGGTTTATTAGAAAATAGTCTTTTAAATAACCATACATGACAACTCTTAAAAATATGAAATAGATTTGGCTCAACAATGTATCATACTCATGCAATCCAATCCATACAAATTGTTTTACTGTTTATCAATGAGCAAGGGGTGAAAAAGGTACTGGGATATGCGAGGGATTTGTATTGAGCGAAACATGATAAAATGAGGGGGAAAAGAACATGGTTACTGCTCAATGACAACAACAATCAACTGTAAAGAAAACTAATAAAACACCATAGTAATCCAAACAAGACACTACCACTTTCAACTGCTTTAACATCGAAATTCTCTTGACTGTAATCAATCTTAGAACAGGGAGTGAAAAATGAATATTGGAAGGCGATGGGATTCACAATTAGCGGAAAATGAAATAATGGAAGGGAAAAAAGTGATTCTTGTTCATAAAATTAATTGAGTGATCCATGAAACATTCTGTGAAAGGAGATGCACTAACCAACGATCATTGTGACCAAATAACAATTACTGTGTATTTAACTAGTTCATTGTTCATAATCAAATGTCCACACAGTGTCATCACAAGACAATATGCATTCTACACAATCTGTAAGGAGGTTATGTTTCTTTCATTTATCCAATTTGAATCTTACAAAAATTCTCAATGTATGATAGTAACCATTCCCAGTCTGCTAATCATCAAATACAACCAATGCCCACACATTTCTTCAATCATCAAATATACCCAAAGACGTGTTTCAAAAATTGCAATGACGTTATATTGTCGTTGTAATCGGGCTCATCTTTTAACATTCATGACATTCCTTGAACATACACGATGGCATTCAGCCAGATAATCCAGACTAAAATTGCAAAAAAACGAATCGTCATTTAAACAGACAGGCAATAGCCACCATTTAAAAAAAAAATGTTATGCACAAAATAATTCAAATATGCAAGTGTAATTGAGTCATTGTACAAGCCCAATTCAATGTAACTCTAACATGTTGGGTTGTCCATCACGATGAGGTATCAACAACATGCCTGTCTTCATAGAACAAATAATTGAGTTGCAACAAAGTCGTGCTTAAACTCTGTGACTACCTATGATTGTGGAACCCAAAACATCCATATTATACATAGTGGGAAGCCACCCAAAAACACCACGATGCAACATTTCCATTCTAAATTTCTAAACACACAGTTGAAGTATTAACTTAACCATCGAGCTGAGCTATCGATCTAACACATTATTGCTTCAAATTTATCAAAATGCCACCAACCATGCTGTGTAAAACTCGGGCCTATGCAATCACATAATCGTAATGCATCCAGTGGATGGATTTTCTACAGTCATCCGGGTTGCAATAACCGTTTGGCCCCAACAAAACAACTCATAGTTACAATGACCATTTATTCATGGTATAGGAACACCAGACCTACGAATGCAGTATCTGTGAGCGTTATTTATCAATCGTAACCAATGCCAAATGAAACATCCAAATAATCTTAGTGCAAAAAGACAGTGACTGTGTATCAACCAACCACTTCACCATTGTTGTAACAATCAATCGACCTAACAGCTGTGGCAACCACACATACCCACGCATCAACTCGAATCGAGGTTGTGACCCTTTCAATTAAACAATACTGAGTTATTAAACAAAAGGAGAACGACTGTGTACTTTGAAATGTGCAATTAAAAATGCAGGGTTTACCATTGTTATAACAAAGGCAATGACTAGATACTAAACACGACTATCACATGACCAACTGGGCGAGCCTGTACTCAAATTAGTTGACAATATACAACCAACCAACAAGAACCAAGTAGTAAACCCGACACGCCAGGCCGATCTTCTCTATCAACCTTCAGACTGGAGGGCTAAGGGTTTGTTCCGTAGCCAACATAGGGAGAAACAATGCCAATCCTTGTAATGGTGAAACTTCCGAGGCCAACGGTGCATACACAGAGAGAACCATGACTCATTTGTGGATAGGTAACAAATCCATGACAGGGGGCCATAACAGAGGAGCGAGACTCCAACTCAGCCAGTAACGATGCTTAACACACGCAAGGTATAACCCTCGTGGTTCTCCAGTCAACAACCACAATGTTGAAGTGAGGACAGGGCCGAGAACTTAACAAAATAACCCACTGCGCGACCTTTTATTGGTGGAAACAAATTAATGCTCCAGTGAACAAAACACAGTGATGCAAAGTGCCTCCAAACATTAAACCCATAAAATCCAGAGACTAGACATAGTGATGCGAACGCGTGAGGACAACCAGCCAACCAAAACCAACAAAACCCTCCAACAAAACCAACCAAGATCACAGAGAGCCCTTATGGTTGCTAACACCCAGGATGGCCCAATACATTGAAACTTCAGATATTTATCACAGAGAAACCCACCAACAATTCATTCCAAGAACACAATTTTACACAGTTGCAATACTTAAGGAAAACACAAACCAACACACCCGAGCCAATATCCATTTCATAACAGAGCAGACTCATGGATGGCCAGAAAAAGACATACCTGTGATCGAAGCACCTTAAAATGTGAGTTGGCCGAGCTGTTCCCCTTTGCTAAGAAATCAGAGCATAACCACAATGCACAAGGATGAAGAATAGCCCGACTAAGGTGGCGGCCTACAGAAGGAGTAAGGTGATGTGCAGTAAATGCATGTCACCTCCACCCATAGTCCATTAACTCCTTAGTATATGCTAACAAGTTCTTCATTAACACCATTAATTAGACCATGTATCGAAACCATCACCTCATTAAAAGCCAATAGCACGACCATCATATTCCTTAACTTATGCCATACATAAAACAACCACGTACCATATAACACAGTTAAATCACATAATCATTAGTGTCTATCACTTTGTCAAAATCCACCACCTATATCTTGTCCTTCCAAGATATACCATATGTACATCGACCATATAACTCAATTAAATCGCATGACCATTAAATTGCTAGTTAGGATATAACCATAACTATTTTAACCTTTCATGTATGTGGTATAGTAGAATTGCAGAGTTAGATCCCTTTTCTTTTTTCATTTGTTATAGTATTTTTGCCTTTCTCCAAACTGCCTTTTATGTATTTTCACTAACATGTTTGTTGTGCAGGTGCCATAACAACAGATAGCAATGATATCAATGAATAGCATAGACCATAGTAACATAAAGAACCAACACTTCATAAGCTCAAATCATAGCCAATAACAACAAGATCTCATCAACCATGTAAGCCGTGTCACACATAATCACAACATCAAATATGAAAAGATCTGATCTTCAATAATTCAAGGGGGTCCCACCTACTAGTATTATTTAGCTTTTATAATAATAGGCCTTAGCAACACTTTGCGGGCAAAACTTCATCGACTATTTTAATCCTCAACAATATGGTACATGCTCACGTGCAAAGTATCCAAAGGTAGTTATCGATTAAGAGGATGTTGTTATAAATTTGTTTTCCAAGTGTTTTCATTAGTGTTTAAACCAAATTACAGTGTAGAGGAATGAAGGGCATTATTATTCTATTTTGGGCTTATTGACAAGTATTCTTTAAATGAAAATAATGAATTAACAACAATAACTTTGTCATTGATGGTTCCATGGTATTTGTAGTATGCATTTGTATCATGGGTATGAGATAGATTTCAATGGCCAGATGAAACAAGGGAAATAGTTTCAAAGTAGCTAGTCCCTACCTAGGAATTCTAAACAGATGCCACATGTTAAATAATTACATTTGAGCCTAAGAATTCTAAACAGATGTCGCATGTCAAGTTAGCATCAAAGCAAGTAATATTTGCATAACTAGTGACTAGCCAAATATTCCATGCACAACTAGTGACTAGCTAGACAAGATGACCTCTTTCTCTAATATCTACACTATATATTCTTGAATATTTGCTCTGTTCTCCACTTGTTTTGGTTTTCAATAGTGGTTGGCTCTCTGTAATGGTTGTATGAATGATCTAAAGAAAATAAAAATGTGGCTTATGGCATTTCAGACTTGGGTTTATGAAATAAAGAGAAGAATAAAGAAAGACAATTGTTGCGAATATGCATGTAGAAATGCCTCAACAAAAATCATGGGATGTTTCCTATGATTAAGCAAACTATAGTGCTCCACTAGCGTTGGCT
The DNA here is from genome assembly GCA_009831015.1 of Picea engelmannii. Classification (NCBI taxonomy): domain Eukaryota; kingdom Viridiplantae; phylum Streptophyta; class Pinopsida; order Pinales; family Pinaceae; genus Picea; species Picea engelmannii. The sequence continues at coordinate 70,409 of ML805968.1, read as the reverse complement.
AAGATAAAAAAAACAAGCTATAGTGCTCAAGACTACTCTATTCAAATATATATGATGCAATTGCAATCAAATGTATTCAAATGATCGATAAAAAACATATTTTTTCAAGACAACCCTATGGAATAATAACACGAAAATGACATTCAACATTGGATTCAATGGCCTTTAATTGATCTTTAAAAAAAGTGCATGTATACCTCGTCACTACCAAAAGAAGGTTTTCCCATCCATAATCAATGTTGGGCAGAGGAAATCGCAAGCCGAAAGAAACCACCATTCCATGTTCATTAGATAATGCACTATCTTGTTTGCAATAAATCTTGGCTATGGCAGGCTCCAGTCATATCATTTATACCCAATCATTTAAGCTTCTAAAACATTCCTCATTTGTTGCACTGCATATAACATTATGTTAGCTTTGTGCTCAAACTGAGTGATTTGTTTTTAATATCTCCAGGGAAAGATTCCACAAAGTAATTGGATGATAATCCCATGTTTGTTAAATAGGTACGATCATCTATTTCCACGCCTATACCTTGTACTTCGATTCAGATCTGTAGATGTTTCTGAACCTGTTTGCTTAGAGAAAATCCAAGTAGTGTCATAAGATGGCATGAATGTTTGCAGGCAATGGATCCGTCGGGAGAGACATAAATGCACTAGCATTGTTCTCAATTGAAAAGCATTATTACCGATTAGGAATATGACTTGGTTGCTACTAGTCGGGGGTCAATCAATGATGACCAATGAAAAGAAAACAATACCCACAACCAATCGTACTGTTTGACAAGGGAAAAGGGGAAAGGGTCTATCTTATTGGTCCTCCTCCATCGTTTGAAATGCTAGCGATCCTATAGTTGGTATATCCAGGTGCATCATCTAAAGTAATGCCTTATTATGTTTGCTAAAGGAGAAATGCCATTCCTTCTAAATGCATAACTAGGATCATCTAGTTAGACATGCTTAACTCTAGGTATAAACATAGTTGCGTTTAGTTTTGATATGGAAAGTATATTCATTCAAATTTCTGTATTTACTTTATATATGAATTTTGCACAATAATTTTGGATTTTGCATTTTTTATTTACTTGGTTGAAACATCGTTGGAAGCATGGACTCGTCTCATAATATCTTGGAACCATGAGTCGTGGGCACGTGTAATTAGTGTATTGAAGCAAATGTGAGAATCCCAACTCCATAACTGGCGGACTTGGTGTTCTGGGTAACTAAACTCGCAAAAGTAGGATTTGTGGGATCCGGTAATCTCTTGGAATGAGATGAATGCCTCAAAGTGACCATAGACATTGGTGGATGAACTAACGAGTCGGCTTGTGTAGAAAAAGACCAAGATGAATGCATATAAACGCTTGCGCCTCATCGCATGTTTCAATTGTCGCTGCATCAATCATTTGCATAATGTCTACTTGTTTGTATAATGTCCACACCTGCATAATCATGACGAATCATCATTTTGATAAAACATAATATACATGTAATGTTCCCAGGCCAATTTTTTCACTAGGAACACTAATTGCTCTCTGTTAACTGTTGTTTAGCTGTGTGTTTGCAGGTTTGCTCTTAGAGTTATGTTCTAGGGTTTGTGTATTCAGTTATCAAGCATGTGAACATAGATCTGAAGATGAGTCATACAGAAATACAAGACATAGAAAGAAACACTAGATATGGAATCAAACAACACATATCTAACCTTTATTTAGATAATATGAGAAACCTGATACAATAAAATTGCAGATCTGGAATAATATCCAAGAGATCCTCTAGCTGGATTATGAGCTGCTACAAATGCTCACGATATGAAGATATAAGCCTCCAAAGGCTGGATACAAGCTAAATATCAATACACGATTAACTTATTTCCCTCCAGGGTCAAGTCTAAACCCTCCTGGCTGAAGTTACGCCCTCCTGGATGGCTGTGAAGACCCAATATTTCAGCCCTGCTGCTGGAAGCCCTCAAATGCCACAAAACTCTGTAGAATGATAGACCGGGGCCAAGTAAACCCCCTCTTGAAGTCTCAAGCTGAAATACCAAGATCTGCTCTGCAATATGCTGAAACTCCAAACTAGACTGCGCCCTCCTGAAGACTGCCAAGACCCAATATTTCGGCCTTGATGATGGAGACCTCCAAATACTCTGAAACTCTCAGGAAAGATAGATCGGGGAAAGGTGAACCCCTGGGTGAAGTCTCTGGCTGAGATATGAAGTTTTGCCCTTTCAAACTGAGTATATCTACTTTCCAAGAGTGCCCTCCTTCTCTCCAAATCTTGCCAATGCTTCAGAAAATCAAATGGCAAGGATAACTCTCTCAAAATGCATTAGAAATGATGATATATGCTTTGCAGAGAAAACCCAAGTGACCAAATCTCCAAAAGCCTTCTTAAACTCTTGGATCGAAACTTCCTTCAACCAATGGTGTGCCCCCTTGCTGGAAACCCTCCAAGTTACACCCTGTTGCTGCCCTGGAAGGAAGATAGTACCTGTAGGTGCTGTAGAATCGTGTGGGTAGAGTATTGCATACCTGAGACCAATCTTGGAACAAGTGAGGTGGGATCTTTCACCACGGAGTTTTCCTCTAGGGTTTTTATTCTCAAAACCCTCAAAATTCTTGTGCTCTAGAGCCCAAAAGAAAAATGTAATAATAATCCAAAGGTGAGTGAGAGGTGCGCCCTTGCCTTTCCTTTATACCTCCAATATGTTTCTATGTTGAGTTAGTTAACCCCTAGAGTTAACTTCTAGCTTACGTGTTCTATTCTTTCATTGAGTTAATTTTCCTTTTCCAAGTCAACTTAATATTATAATGTTGAGTTTAGCTGACTTCTCCCCATAGTGCATGAGACTATAGTCTAGTGGGGATAACTAGACTACTGAGTCTCTCCAACCCTCTTCATCAAGAGGTGGGGGACATTATAGTATCCCCTGCTAGAAATTGCTTACCCACAAGCAATTCTGAACTTGTCTCCTGTAATACCTGGTCACTCTCCCAAGTAGCATCCTCAATAGGTAAGTCCTTCCATTTGACTAAGTATTCTTTGATGCTGCTCCTCCTTAGATTCTTCTCACAAACCTCCAATATTTCTTCTGGTATCAGTATCAATTACCCTTCTTCATCTAAGGGTGGTAGTTCCTCAATTGGAGTGATGTGTTGACCTATAGCTCTCTTCAAGCATGACACATGGAAAACATTGTGTATTTTGTTGCCCTGTGGGAGATCAATCTCATATGCCACGACCCCTACCTTCCTAGTGATCCTGTAGGGTCCAAAGAATCGGGGTTGGAGCTTTTCTGCTCCACTTCTTTTGATGGATGCATGTTTGTACGGTTGGAGCTCAAGTAAACCAAATCACCAACCTCAAATGTGCGATCTACTCTGTGCCTGTCTGCCTGGACCTTTTGCTGATTCTGTGCCCTTTGCAGATGATCCTTCAGTTCTTTGAGTATGTCCTGACTCTGTTGAATCCAATCTTGATCCAGGAGGCTCCCCAGGCACAGAAAATGCTAAAAAATGAAAGTTATCGCACTCTGATAAGATTCTCAAACAACAAAAAAGTCAAATGTCAAACTGGCAAAAAGTCAATGCTGACGTCAACATGACATCACCAAAGACACCTCATGATGCTGATGTGGCAGAGACATGTGGCAGCAGTTGATTGGGCAGATGACAGATCAAATCAGGTTTGGACACGTGGCAAAGATTGGGCAAATGTGGTGGTGCCACATGGCCCAATCATGGGCAACTACGTGACACCCAGTCAGCAGATGAATGGCAAAGTGTTAAAATTAACATTTGGGGGTCCATGGGTTTTGAACCCACGACCACTCAACAAGCCAACGCTTTGAGAAATGGCCCCACACCGGAGCACCAAATGCATTGCTTGTTCTTTGAAACAAGTTTAAATTTATTTAAACTTTAATATATGTATAGGGCGCAAATAGGAGGGGGCTGGGGGAAATGGCCCCGCACCGGAGCGCCAAATGTATTGCTTGTTATATGAAACAAGTTTAAATTTATTTAAACTTTAATATATGTATAGGGCGCAGATAGGAGGGGGTTAGGGCTAAGCCCCAGCCCATGGTTCCGTGTGGTAACATATGACCATTGATCAACAGGAAAAGGGCGCGGCCCATAACCACTAGCACTTCTACCTCTCCGCCCTTGGATTTCAGGTATGCCACATAACCATGGGCTTATCCCCATAATTTGCGCGCAGGGGTATATCATTTAGCCACATGTCCCGTGGGACACACCCCACAACCAGGGGCTAGCACGACTAAAGGGACAACACTTGGCCATATGAAGATCATATGACCATTTAAAGGGGGTGCACGCCCAACCTTGGGGGCTATACTATGTATTTTTATAAAAGTGGATTTTTAACTATACAGTGTTGATTTTTGCCTGATTTTATGACCAAAAACTAATTTTTTGAGGATATCTTGGCCATTTGGAGGGGGATTTGATCCCAGAAAGAGGCCAGACCTTCAGGGGAAGTTGAGCTTCCTCATCTGAGCATGAAAACTATAAAAAACAAGCTTTTTGAAGCCTTGAGGAGGCTTTTTGATGCAGGGTTTTGAAGGAGCAGCTTGTAATTTTTGGCCTTTTCTCATGTTTTGAGAGGCATTGTTGCCATGTTTTTGAGAGGAATTTGATGAAGCATGCATGAATCTGAGCAAGTTTATGGTATCAAAGCATTTGGTTTTGAAGGTTTGACAGGAATTGCAAGCATTGGATGCTCACCAAAGAACAACTCAAGCGAGGAGAAGGCCAAATTGAGGCTCTTGATACAAAGATTCAAAGGAGACCGCTTAAACAAGAGATGTCTTCACTGAGAAAACTAGGTCCTTTTGCATTTGAGGACGATTTCTTTGAGTCATTTCAATTGATGAAAGCCATGGTAGAAGAAATTTATCATGAAAGAGGGCTGCGAAGAAATCCAAAAGTTGAAGAAGGTGAATCTTCAGTAAGAGCAGAAGGAGGAGTTGGAGGTGGTGGACCTTCGGAACCTTCTTCTCCTTCATCCTCATCATCTACAAGTGAAGCAAGTGTACATCCCTCCAAGGATAAGCAACCTAAGAAAACTCATCATCCTTCTGATATGCCTTTATTAAAGTTAGATGTAAAGTTTCAATTACCCACTTATGATGGTGAATTAGATGCAGAAAAGCTAGATAATTGGGTGAGACAGTTAGAAGTCTATTGCAGGATACAAAGGATTGTTGATGATGAAACAAAAATCCAACTTGCAAGTTTGAAATTGGGAGGCACAACTCTCATATGGTGGGAAACAAAAACTAAGGATGATCTCAATAAAAATGGTAAACCAATCTCTTCCTGGAATGACTTTATCACTGCTTTGAAGAAACAATTCTATCCATTAACATACATGCAACAAGAAATGATGAATTGGCAAAGTTTAAGGCAAATTAAAGGTCAAAGTGTACACGAATATACTTAGATATTTTGTAAGAAAGCTTTAAATTTGGGTATTCCTTTATATACACAAGAGACACTCCTAAAATATATTGGTGGTTTACATTCTTATCTCAAGAACACTATTCTTATGCTAAATCCTTCTAACTTTGATGAAGTATGTGTACAAGCAATTCACATTTAATCAAGTAAAGGGAATGTTGGTGATAGTGTTTCTAGAGATACTTGGCAAATAAAGGATGTATGGAAAAGGAAAGAGAAGAATACAACCACAACAAGAAAGGAGGAGCCTACTTGCAAGCATTGCAAGAAAGTAGGCCATGATGAAGATCGTTGTTGGGTCTTACATCCTGACTTGAAGCCAAAGAAGTATGCCAACCAGGGAAGGAAGAACATGTTAAGCCCTAAATAGTGACTCATTACCCCTTAATTGGGGCATATTATATTAGTAATGTTATTTTATTTATGTCGGCTTTAGGCCATTAGTTGTAATTATACCTCCTAGTCTCCTATATATGCCAAGGAGACATTTTCATTTTGAATCATCTTGTAATTGTACATTTATGTGGGCACAAGGAGGTTTCCCTCTCGAAGAGGCTTATTATCTGAATTTATCTCTTTTTCAAGGCATTGAGTACTTATTCCGAGGTTTTTCTATGCTATATTGATATTTGGTTCTTAACATATGGTATCAGAGCTCAAGGTCTTGGGGTTTCGCTGCTACATCTGAGACACCTTGGCATTGTCGTTATAATTTTTTTTCTACAACGTTTCAGAAGGAACGACTTGGAGGGTATTTATTATACTAATCAAGGTATGCTGGGTTAAAATTTCAGCTCCTGAGTCTGTATGCTTTCGGAGATACAACCTGTGCAATATAGGGTTCTGGAATCTTCCTGAACTGAGTCATTGCGAAATTTTTGCTATAAATTTTTTTCTGTAACGTTTTAGACCCTGAACTCTGGAGGCTATTCACAGAAATTAGTAAGGTATCTTTGGTAAAAAGTTCAGCTTCTGGGTCATCTTAAATTTGTATATACACCCTGTGGAATATAGGGTATCTGACTAGTCCTATTGACTAGTCTCAAGAAGGTGTTCCAGGTAAAACAATCATAACTTCTTCCTAGAGTATCCAAATTGAGTGAGACTAGTTTCATTGGATAGTGGACATTCTGTAGTATTTCTGGTATGGGTTTCATAATTTTATATCAATTATTTTGTGCGAGGCATGCTATACAAGTGAGATCTCCTGAAAAGGGCTAAAAATCAGCAAGTTGTGGGGAAGCTACCGTAAATTCCACTTGGCACATCCAATTTTGATCAGACCTGTGGCATTGTAGAGAAGAAATATCAAAGAACTACAAAAAATAAAGTTTCATACCCAGAAGAGCCAAAAATTTGGATATACAGTAGAAGAAAGATTGTCTAGCCGAACCACCTAAAAATCAAGGTTCAAAAGTGATACTTGGCCAACATGCCACCCAAAAAGGGAATATTCTACACCAAATAAGCCTCCAGACAATCCTACTTGGAATCTTGATGAAGGTGAAGAAATGCGTAGGGACATAAATGATTTACAAAAGAAGATAGTAACAAAAGATGAACTATAAGAGATGGAAGCTAAGTTGGAGGCAAAGATGGATGGTTTCATGGAAGGATTGAAAAATTTCGTAATAGAGAGGACACCTGAAAGTGAAAATGTATCCCATGAAATTCATGATGTGGACACAAGGAAGGTAAATAGAGAATGGAGAAACTGTAATTTTGGGTTGAAGACCAACCACGTTCTTAAGATCTATATGAGGAAGTTTGATGGCAAGGACCCTATCACATGGTACTTCAGATGGAACAATTCTTTGATCTACATAATGTGCCACATACACAAAAGGTACGAATTACTTCTTTATATTTAGAACCCAATCAATTTGTATGGTATAGATGGTTGTGTTCTCGCAAATCACTCGTCACTTGGACAATTTTCACGGAAGAAAT
>ML805968.1:40199-56379 GCA_009831015.1 Picea engelmannii | reverse complement strand
TGTGTTAGTATTTTTTGATGATATACTAATCTATAGCAAGTCTTGGGAGGATCATGTGCAACATGTTGACAAGGTGCTACAACTACTAAAGGAGCAACAACTATATGCCAAACCATCCAAATGTTTCTTTGGAGTGAAGGAGGAGAGTATTTGGGTCATATTGTTTCTCATGAAGGTGTCAAGGTAGACCCTAACAATATTCAGGCCATGATGGACTGGCCGATTCCCAAAACATTAAAGAATCTTAGAGGATTTCTGGGTTTGACAGGGTACTGCCGCAAGTTTGTGCGACACTATGGAAGAATAACAACACCTTTAACGACACTAACTAAGAAGGATGCATTTTCATGGACTCCAGAGGCAACTAAATCTTTTGAACAACTTAAAGAGGTGATTGTTATAACCCTAAATTGCACCATACATGCTTACCTGGCATCAAGCCAACTCATTGCCCTTCATTGCCAAAACATCTGCTGAGAAACCTCTTTAAAAATCCTTTTGGGTAAAGGTACACGCGCCCTAACCCACTACTGCACACGGGTGAACGTTGGCAGGCCTATTACAACCCTTGTTTACCTAACAAAGCACAAAAACAGGAAAGTTGCCGACGGGACAAAAAGCTATGGGTCAGTTAACTGAAACTCCCGGCCATGCATGGCCGAGAGTTCGTCCAAAACCCTAGCTCCTTCTAGCCTATAAAAGAAGGGGTAGGGGTACTATTTGGAGGAGAAAAAATATAGCAAAGAAACTCTACCCAATTGCCAAATTCATTTGTCCCAACCCTTTAGCCTTTCCTCAAGCCTAAGGAGAATTAACACAAAGAAGTTGGAGGACAAAGAAGAGGAGGAGCCTAGGATCAGGATCAAGGAGCGGTGGCCGGTCTCGACTTTGATTGTAAGTTGATTCATCTTGAAAATTATAAAAAGAATACTTTTCCCGTCCCAATGCATGAGTTATCTATGATTTGTGTAATTTATGCTTAATTTCTAACCCTCAAGTAGAAAAGTAGCATGCATGCGTAGTGTTTTGTCTTGATTGCAGGTTAAATTTTGGAAGGAGCAGCGCAAGGAAGCGGGCAAAGCGCAACAGAGGATCTACACCAAACATCAGTAAAAAAGGTTAGTAGGTCCTTTCTATTCATGTGTCTTGAAAGAGGGGTTCAAGTTGTGGGTGGTAGGTTAGAAGGTCATTTCTTTAAGGTCAAAATCTGCATGCAAATCAGACCCTAGTTTGCTAGTTCGCAGGGTATTATTTCCCAACAACAGAATTGGTGACTCCACTGGGGACGATACTCTTAGGGTTTCTGAATTTAGTTGAGGTTTTTGGGTAGTTTAAAGGATTAGATTTTTCTGTTTCTTTGTTTGTCTGTTTTCTGTTAGGTCAGAACTAGCAGGGAACCTGGTTCTTTATACCATTTTTTCCTTGATTGTTGCTTGACGATAATTATTGGGACACACAGAGGTACACGCGGCTTGCAGAAGGCCTGCACGCGTGTAACCCACGCCCTAACCTTCTATAGCCTGCATTTGAATGCCTGTTGTAGAGGTTTCAGTAGCGTGTAGGAGTCGGAGAGCTTGAGAGGCAGTCCTCCTCTTCCCTGTCAGAATTATACATTCTCAGGGGGCTTTCTAGATCCTGTTTGAGTCTTGTTGGTTCATAGTCTTGTCTCAGTTTGCTTTATTGCATTTTGTTATTTCTTGCAGTTATTTTTCTTTTCTGTTAAGAAGAAGCATCCAAGCCTTCAGGAGACCCTGGTTATCAATACCAAATGCCTTTTCCAGGTCTGGGCTGCCTGTGTTTAGTTTTGTCTTAGAATTTATACTTACACGCGGCATGTGCAAGTGAAGACCGCGGGTACCCGCGCGCTGTTGTAGGTCAGCACACGTTTGCACGCGTGTTGTTTCAGTGACAGTAGCGGGCTTGATAGGTTGCTTTTCAATCAAGGTGGGGCAGTCATCCCTTTCTGTGGTGAGAAGTGTCCCTCTCAAGGGTTTGAGTCTAGGGTTGCACAATCAGTAGGTTAGGGCCTGTTACCCTTAGCCTGTTTTTTCTCAGTTGATAGTTGATAGAAAAGATAAAAAAGGAAAATTTGTGTTTTATGGTTTTTAGACAAGCGTAAGAAGCAGTGCTTTCTCGATTTCCATTGTGTGTCTTTGCTCTGTTTCTTTGCGATCTGCGCTTTAAGCCAGAATTTTATTTTGTTTTCTTGGTTTTGTGCTTGTCGGCATTTTCCCTTTGTTGCTTCATTTAGCACTCAAATAAAAAAAATATATATCGCTTTTTCATTTTCTTCTTTGTTTGAAGATTGTGTTGTTGCATCAATAGCTAGGGAGAAGTCTTTTTGTTCATAAGTTTTGGCAGTGCATTTAGAGCATAAGTAGCTCATAGTTGAGCGAAAATTCCTTTATGTTTGTTGCATGAAATCGTAGCAAAATTGAAAAGAAAAAGAAGTCTTTCTTTGTGAAAAGCGGTTGATTTTTGCATTTAGTAAAAGTTTGTGTTTCCAACATTTTTTCATTCATTTTTGCTTTGAGTATTTACACATCATCAGTTTCACTTTCATACCTTGTGACATAAAAAAGCCCATAAAAGCAACGCTAATTTAAAATCTATTAGACTTTTGTTTGTAGGGTTCATACACTAGATTAGGACTAGGGCCTTGGATTAGGTTGGAGAGGAAACTCTCCAAGGCCACTCAAAACCAAACATTGGAGTATGTTATAGGGAGTGTAGAATTCCAGTTACGTGGAAGTTATCCAGGAACCCCCCTCTAACACAGGGGATAAACACGAGGTCGCGTAAGAAAAGGTAGCGGAGATAACCCCTCCAAAGCCGGACCAAGCGTAGTGGAGAACACATATCGAGGATTTGTCTTGGGATTCCGTCGTTTGCATTTACCACGGGGCTTCGTGGATCTCGAATCCGTTCGAGGTCCTCAGTTGTCTTCCAGACCATTTGCTCTTGATACCTTGGACAGGTTTCGGGCTTGATACCCTGCTCATTGTGGTCTACCCGACTATCGACTGTACCCGCCTGGTGACTGTTCGCGTGCTGGCAAACTAGTTGCCAATCTTTTTAGGGACATACACAGGTGACTGCGGGGGTATACCGCGGTACCTAGGACAGACATCGGGCCACGCTTTGCAGAGTATACCATGAGGGTGCTTCCGTTTTCGAGTTTCACTTGCACCGGTAAGTTTCTCTAGTGTTGGTTATTGTAACTGTTCTTCCAAATAGTTAGTGATTGCTTGTCTTATCTCCTAGGGGCTTCTTTTTTAGTGTGTGTTACTGTTTGATCGTGTAGAATACCTTAGCGTGTCTTGGATCTTCTCACACAGTGGAGGATCCCGAGCTCCGTCGGTCACCAAGGCTCCTGGGCCTGCCGCCAGTTATACTAGAGCCACCCCCGCCACCATTGAGGCGAAAGCTAGACCAACAAGGGTCTTTCGAAGCAACCAGTTTACAAGCCACTGTGCCCGAACAACTCCCGGAGGAATCAATCGCCAATCTTGGCTCGGTTGAAACCCCAACCACTGATACTTGGCCATCGGTCATAGTACCCATCCAGTTTTACGAACGCCTGTCAGTGCCTCACACAGTTATGGAACCAAACCCTGTTACTTCCTCTGGGAATTCTTCCATTCCCACCACCGTTGCTACCACAGGAGAAGCATCTCCTAACTTGCCATCGTCGGTCCGAGCCACTATGGTCTCGGGCGCAACTACGTCGCATAGTGGACCGACCCCATCTATCGCGACGACGACACCTCCCTTCACACCTAGTGCGACATGCCCTCCGTTCTCATACGGTATCCCTAGTTCAGGTACAAGTCCTGCACTCACTTACTCCACTTTACAGACTTTGGGTCTGGGGGCAGGGAGCTCTAACGCTCCTCTGCAAGGTCAACTTGGGGGCATTCGTGTCCCTTTTAATACTTTTCCTTATGCTGGAGGTCATATCTCTCCTTCGTCCCCTTCGCTTGGTGGTCTGCATCAACAGTCCGCCGGGCCGCCTGCACACACGAGTTCGTTTGGAGTTGGGAGTCAAGGAACACCTACGCAAATTCTGCCGGTAGGTTCATCACCGTTTGTTTGGAATGGGACGTTTGGTAACAACACGTTCGCATCCACTGCTTTCCCATCTGGGGGCACTCCCATCTTTGGACAGTCTACTCCGGCGCAGGGTACTATTCCTACGTCGGGGGCACATATAGCAGGACCTTGGAACTCAGGACAAGGATCCGTTCCTTCCTCTGGAATGCCGTTTTGGGGTAATTCTTTCCACAGTCAATGGAACCCTGGACAGACTTCTATGCCTCTCCCATCAGGACCGGCATGGGGTAATCCTTCCCAAAGTCCGTCAAACATGATGAATGCCCAACATCCTATGTCCTTTATGGGGAATCAGCCAATGATGTCTCCACAGATGCAAAACCCTTACGCTGGTCAGGGCCATGGTTTCTACCAGAATCTGGGCCAGCAGCCAAACTTTTCCTGGCAACCTGGTGCCAGTCAAACTCCAGGACCCTTTTTCCCAGGCTATCAGCAACAACCCAAACTCCCATTCCTGGCGACGTTACACTTGCCAGATTTGACAAGGTTGTTAAATGATCCTATTTGTCATGATCCACGTTGGCCTCCTATGCCAACGAAGTTGCCTTCGGACATTCCAAAGTTCGAGGCTAAGCCTAATGAAGATCCAGGTGATCACGTGACTACCTTCCATCTTTGGTGTTCATCTAACTCAGTGAAAGATGACTCTGTCCAATTGCGATTGTTTCAACGCACTCTCATTGGGAGTGCCGCGAAATGGTACATCGAGCTTGATCGCTCAAGATATTCTTCTTTTGGCGAACTGGCGATGGCCTTCCTTAACCATTTCCAGTTACCTGTGAGATACGACACTGGCACATAGATGCTTGCCAATTTCAAACAGACGACAACAGACCATATCTCTGATCATATCCGAGAGTGGAGACGTCGAAAGAGTCTCATCAAGGTACCAGTTCCACCAGCATTCCTGCTTGAGTGGTTCCTTAAGTCTTTAGTCCCTCAATTATCCAAAGACATCGCGACTTCAGGAGTTTTCTTCGAAGAAGATGCCATCATGAGGGCTCAATAGTTTGAGCTCATCGATTCTCAGTCTAGTTTATTATACAACATCCTGCCGGATGCACCATGATCGATACTGGATAAAACTAGACAGAGAGTCGTACCACATGCCGATGGTATCGTTGGTTCGGCACAAACCAAGCCTGCTGAGCAATTGACAAAACAATTGCAACAGTTATCTATACAACACTCAGTGGCTAGCCAGACTACTGCTTTGGCTACTCCTCCTACCCAAATGTCAGAAGTACATTCCGTGCAGACGACTAACCCAAAGGCCACCCAACAACCTGAAGGGAAGAAAAAACAACGAAAGAAGGGTAAGGGGGAGAAAAAACCCACTGATAATGCTGGCGAGGGTACCATGGAAAAATGAAAGGCGAGGTATCAGTGCAACTTGTGTGCAGAAGACCACCCGACCCATCTATGTCCTTGACTTGCAGAGGCCCAAAAGTTTGTCACACAACAAAAGCAAGCCGTGTTGACTAATTCCTTTCAGCATGGGAAAAATTTAACTCAAGCCTCTACAAGTGCCAAAGGGGGCAGCCAGGAAACCTGCCCTCCTCCAAACAACTCCTCATCCACGAACGTATATATGGTTAGAGGTGATGCTTTAATCACGACTAGAGCACATGACTATAGTAAACCAAGCGCCTCTGAGAAGGGTAAAGAAGCCGAGATCCCATCTCTTCCTCTACAGATCGAGAAGACATTGGGAGAAACAATGACACACATTCCAAAGGGTGCATTTAAGAAAGCTTCTCACAACTCAAACGTAAGGGCCGCCCAGAATTACTCTGTGGTGGAAGATTTATCACAAACCCCTTGTGCAATGTCCGCTTTGGAGGTCCTCCAAAGTTGCCCTGCTCAGAGGAAAGCCTTGTTGACTGCTTTAGACTCTACTGAGACTTGTAACCCAGGTACCATCATGTTAGATACGACCGACTTAAAACCTCGTCTGCCTTACCACATCGCGTTTCAGATAGTAGTGGCTCATCCCACGAAAACTTTTACACGGAACATCTTTCGCATGGTGGTCGACGAGTGCACCTCGACTTGCGTTATGTCATTAGCATGTTGGAAGGCCATTGGTCAGCCCGCTTTGTCTCCATCACCTACTCTCCTCACTGCGTTTGATGGTAATTCTTTCCGACCACATGGCATTGTTCATTCCTTCCCTATGCAGTTAGGCGGGATGACCGTGTGTGTTGAAGTAGAGGTAGTCGATGCTCCCCTTGACTATAACCTCTTGTTAGGTAGGAGTTGGACTTATGCTATGCAAGCTGTGGTCGCTACAGTTTTCCGAGTCTTGTTGTTTCCACACGAGGGTCGGATAGTGACCATTGATCAATTGTCCTTCTCTAGACCCGACCCAGCTTTGGGGGCATCCACGGTTCCCATGATTGATAATCCTCAGCCCGGTGTCGTTAACGTAGGAGTTGGTTTGTGCCCATCCTTGATGGGTACCTTTGATTACCCACCTCCTCATAACGATGTCAAGTTTATATCAATTCACCACAAGGCTGAGATTTTTCATGTTTCGTCGTTCCGCACGACTTACTTTGAGGATCCGTGGATTCTTCCTTCCTCATCAGCCACGATGGATGAGATAGGGAACTCCGGCATGTCCATATCCTTGTCGGCTGCTGAAGTAGCATACTCTTTAGTCCAACAGGCTTCAGCTAACCCTGATCCGACTCCCGCACAAGAGTTGGATCCACTTCCAGAGCCTATTTGGGCTCAGGATTCTCTTGCTACTACCGATTCGTTAGACTTAGTCTTGCCTTCCGACGAAGCAGTAATCGAAGCAATGACTAGTCCGGACAAACCTTGGGACGATCTTCATCACAGATCTTATTTCCTCCCAGAGTTACAACGAATCGAGGCAGGAGAATTCACTATCACCATGACGGGAGATCAGCCGTGTCCTATTAACCTCTTAGCTACACAGGAAATTTATGCTGAAGGGAATATGGCGACTATCGTTGAAACCATACCTATTAACATCTCCCGAAACCTTGGCGTAGTGGAGAATGTCTTCGTCGGAGTGGATTGCTCCCCCGAAGAGATTCAGATTTACACAGATATTTTCAAATAATTCCACGACGTTTTTGCCTGGTGTTATGAGGAAATGCCAGGTATCGATCCGAAAATAGTTGAACATGAAATCACAACGTATACTGATGCCAAGCCTGTTCGACAAAAACTTCATCCAGTTAATCTTAAGAAAGTAGCAGCCATCAAGAGTGAGGTTGAGAGATTGCTCAAGGAAGGGTTCATTTACCCTATTCATTTGACTCAATGGGTGTCAAACCCTGTGCCGGTCGATAAAAAACAAGGCACGATTCGTGTATGTACCGATTTTCATGATTTGAACAAGGCATGTCCAAAAGATAATTATCCAACCCCATTCATCGACCAGATCATTGATGAGTGTGCTGGTTGTGAAGATTTTTCATTCATGGATGGTTTTTCGGGCTATAATCAAATCCAAATCAAACCTGAGGACCAACACAAAACAACATTCATTTGTCCGTGGGGTACATTCGCCTATCGTAAGATGCTTTTTGACCTCAAGAATGATGGAGCCACTGTCCAGCGGGCCATGTCTTTTGCGTTTCACGACCTCAAACATATAGTCGAGGCCTATCTAGATGATTTATCATCACGCTCTCGCAAGCGCAAGGATCATCCTATGCACCTCAGACTAATTTTCGAACGCTGTCGCTACTTCAGGATTCGCTTGAATCACAACAAGTGCAGCTTTTGCGTCACGTCAGGATGTTTGTTAGGTTTCATTGTATCAACAACAAGGATCATGGTGGATCCTCTTAAGGTGGAGGCAATAATCCAGTTGCCCCCCCCCCACGCACAATCTTACAACTTCAAAGTCTTCAAGGTAAGGCAAACTTCTTACGACGCTTCATCGCCAACTATGCCGAAATCACCAAGGACTTTATGCGTCTACTTAAGAAAGATTTTATTTTTTTTGGGGACGAGGCCGCTCAACGCTCTTTCGATGCATTAAAACACGCCCTCACAACTGCGCCTCTGCTACGACCACCTAATTATAACAAAGATTTCCTATTATATCTAGCTGCCGCAGAGTCAACTATATGCATGGTTTTAGTTCAGGAAGATGATTCGTTTTCAGAATACGTGATATATTACCTGAGCTGAGGCCTCGTAGGACCGGAACTTAATTATTCCCATCTAGAAAAACTTGTGTTGGCAACAGTTAATGCTGTTCAACGGTTTCATCACTATGTTCTGTTTCGCAAGACCACCGTCGTTGCTGTCGTGAATCCATTCCAGTACATGTTGACACGACGAGTTATCTGCGGAAAAATCAGTAGATGGATGGTCATCCTCCAAGAATTTGACTTAGACTTCGTTTCAGCCAAGTCCAAGAAGTCATTGGTCTTCACAGAACTTATTTCAAAACTTTCGGTTGAGGTAGGTGACGTTGTGCCTGAGGAATCGCCTATCCGGGAGGATATGTTTTTGATTGAATTGTCAGACCCCTGGTACGGAGATATACTGATCTATCTCCAGACTTTGAAGTGCCCCACCTCTGCTTATCATGATGAGCGTCGACGGATATGCCATCAGGCTAAGAATTATCTCATACTCAATGATACGTTGTATCGTAGAGGTGTAGACTGCATCTTGCGTCGATGTCTCACTCATGAGGAGGCCGTCATAGTGCTCAACGATTGTCATACAGGAGCCCGTGGCGGTCACTTATCTGGGTTGGCAACAACCCAAAAGATTTTACGAGCAGGTTACTTCTGGCCCACACTTATCAAATATTGTATCGAGTCGGTCAAGAAGTGCCATCCGTGCCAAATCTTCTCACAGAAGATGAGAGCACATCCAGATCCTATGTTTCCTATCATCACAGTTGGTCCCTTCATTAAGTGGGGGATTGATTACACTACATGCAACCCCCCGTCAGCAAGGGGGCACCACTATATCATCGTAGTTGTCGACTACTTCACTAAGTGGGTTGAAGTTATGCCAACGTTTAAAGATGACGGAGAGACTGCAACTCTCTTCTTATTCAACCAGATTATAGAGAGGTTCGGCATCCCGAGAGAGATTGTCACTGACCATGGAAGTCACTTTCAGAATCAAATGATGACCGAGTTAACGTCAAAGCTTGGGTTACGGCAGGAACATTCATCACCTTACTATCCCCAAGCCAATGGGCAGGTGGAAGCTGTAAACAAAACTCTTAAGATGATTCTACAACGAACTATCAACTCAGCCAAGTCAAACTGGCATTTGTTGTTATACTCAACATTATGGGCTTACCGAACATTAGTTAAGACTGCAACCAGTTTCTCACCTTTCCAACTCGTTTACGGGATGGAGGCAGTCTTGCCCATCGAATGTCAAATCCCATCTCTGAAATTGGCAGTACAGTTATTGCCAGACACTTCTCTGCTTGAAGAACGACTAGTACACCTTGAGCAGCTTGATGAACAGCGTCGCGATGCGGCCTTGGCCAATGAGGCTCATAAACATAAGGTCAAGTGTCAATGTGATAGGTCCGTTCGTCCTCGGATTTTTTCTGAGGGCGACCTTGTCCTGGTCTATGACCAAGACAAGGACCCCCTGGGGGTAGGAAATTTAAAACCCATGTGGTTCAGACCTTTCGTTATTAAAGAGGCGTTAAAGAAGGGCGCTTATCGTTTGGTCAATTTTGAAGGGAATGCTTTGGTGGAGCCTAGAAATGGGCTCTACTTCAAGAAGTATTACTCATAGAACGGTCACCGTGGGTAACTTTTTGTAACATATGTATAGTCTTTGTACTATTACTTTTTGACGTTTCTTTTAAAAAGTGTTATGGGCGTGTCATTGATGTTATCTTTCGTCACTATGGCATATGTCAAGTCAATCCGAGGTGTTCGTTGGGTATGCGGATGGTGCTAGTTGACACACGCGGAGGCTTGCCTCCGCAGCTTGGGTAATCTTTACACCACAGGGTCAGTTGTTATCTTCTGGAGGTATATGCTTAGGTGACACCACGAATAATGTTGCTGAGTATAGTGTAGTTATTGAGTTGCTTCGTGACGCTTTGTCATTGGGTATCTCTCGTCTCCGGGTCTATCTAGACGCTCAACTGGTCGTGTCGCAGCTAAACAGAATATACCGGGTGCATGACCCAACTTTACACCGACGATTCCTTAGGGTACGTCTCTTGGAACGCAACTTTGATTATATCACATATTTTCATGTTCCTAGGAGTTTAAATCAAATCACAGATACTCTAGCTAATCACATTTTAGATTGGCATCTTTCTCACATATAAGAAGATCATGAACATAAACATGTAAATACATTCTTGTACACATAATCCATAAGACACAAAAAGAGATAAAAACCATATATAAACACCATAAAATCCTCAGAGTACATAGATAGGCACAAACGCCTCAAAAGTGGGAACAATAACGAGTCACCGGGCTTATGCCCTCAAAAAATATATACAATAAGGTGCTCGTGGCACATAAAAAGTCTAAAAGTCTGCTCAGGGCCTATGGGCCCTGTTATAATCATCTACAGCACGGGCTAAACGCCTGAACAATCAGACCCATGTCCGAGGTGCCCCCACAACATGAGTCTTCATGGACGGTGGTAGGTCCTCTATCTCTGCCATGTGAACTGTGCGAGTGAGCGCAGTGAAGTTACGCTCAATCCGCCTAAGAACCCTCTCGGCCTCTCCTGCTGGGAGGTTCCCTACTACTGCTGCTCCCCCAGCGGCGGCAGCTGCAGCTTCTGGCCATGGGCGACGCCTGTTCCGTGCATAGTCGGCAGGTCGCACGCGTCCCACATCTGCATGGAATAAATGTTCACTCATAAAAAACTATGGAATACAAAAACATGATATATATATATATATAAAAAGACATAAAAATTACATATGCAAAGAAAAAAAAAACATACACAGGTGGAGACTTACCCATCTCCCCTCGCTCCTCACCAGGAGGCACTGGTATCGCTGGATCTTTGGATCTGTCATGACAGCCAAACAAAAAAGTCGTCGTCGAAGGCCTCCACGGTCCTTCCAACACCCTGTCGCGATAGTAACGCTGCCCATCTGCATACTGCGGGGAAAGTGGCCAGATGTCCTCGTACTGTAAGACGAGGACTAAAACACGGAACTCTCTCGAAGAAGAACGAACACAGGATGGTCCCAAACCCGAAGTTCCTATGTGTCCGCTGTCAGCATGCTGTCAGCTGACTCTTCATGCACTCCAACAGTGTGTTACTCTAGTCAAAAATTTGTGCATTCATGCACTGGATTGCACAGTTCATCTGTGCGCGCGAAGCCTGATGCACGGCCGCTGAGCCGGTAATCCGCCCAATGAGTGATAAAATAGTCTTTAGGGCAAGGCTGGTAATCCTACTAACGGGTACCAAGGAAGTTCTATGATCGGTCCCAACCTCACAATATTCCCCGATCAGCTCTGAGACTTTGCTCGGCCCCGCAGGAAACGTCTGAAAGTTGACTGGTTCCCCTCTCCTTGAGAGGCCAGTCAAAAAGTAAATATCCTCGGTGGTGGGCACCAAGGATTGCCCCTCTAGCATGACGGCCTCTGCATCAGGGTGCCAGTAATCAACCAAGGCGTTCAGTAGCCTTGGTTGCGCGTGCATAAACGGAAATAAAAAGAATTTTAACAAACCTCACTGCGTCAACACGACCACAACATTCGGATCTGCAGCCACTAACTCATTGGTGGCCTCATGCTCCCTTTCCCTCCACTGAACATACATCCTGCCAACACAACAAAGCAAAAAGGAGGGTCAATGCTTTTACACATTAAGTTTTTCATTACACGGGGGGGGTACCCGCGGCCTGTAGAGGTGACAGTCGCGGGTACCCGTGGACAGGTTTTTCTCTGCCCGCGTGTACCCGCGGGCTGTCCCTGTACAACTCGCATTTGCCTAGGGCCGACCTTTTTGAGGTCGACGCCCACCCCCAAAATCAACCTAAAAGCTATAAAAGAAGTATTGAATAACAAGACAAGGGAGTTTGTACTTACTTGGTCCAAGCAGAAGTCTGTTTCGTCCACTGTAGCTCCCGGAATCACGATCTTTGGCAAAGGGGGTCTTTTGGCTCCAAAGTCAATTTCAAAATCAACAATGGTGATAATGAGCTGCCAGCTTCTATTTATAGACTTTTTGGCCTCTTTTTGTCACTTTTTTGGGCCCCTTTATCAGTTTCTTTATACCAAAAACCATTTAGAGTGATCCAGGAGTTATATGGGAGGCATTTGATCAGGTATTGGTACAATTTTTATTGAGTTTCAAAAAATAAAAATAAAATATATTGACGGTCCATATTTTTTTTTTTTTTTTTTCAACTTGAGCATATAGGTTAGGATATTACCCCAACTTTTGCATCTCGTTGCCTTTTTTATGCTATAGGATCGATCCCATTCGGTTGTAACATGGAACCGTCATATCTGCTCTAGAAGTGTCGCAACTTGGTGGTAGAGCTTACCAAAACATGGATGCCCTAGGTAGGTCCTGGTTGCATTATGGTGTCCATGCTGTTTTTAACAACACTGTAGGCTCGGGAGTCCGTATAGTCTTTCCTGAATATGAGTTTGAGCCTCATTTGCATGGGTCTTTTTCACTCTTTGTCTTACCCTCCGGACTCCCAAAACATAACGGGTCTCCTTTTAAGCCCTTTTCAGACCCTCTAAACATGAAAAGATTGCCGAGCGATCTTGTGGCCTTTCACGCTCGTTAAACTGAAATTTGAAGTCACGTTTGTCCAGCGGTAGTTTACCCCTTTTTCAGTCCGGACGGTCAACTGTACGAACAAAGGAATACTCTATTGAATTCCTATTCTTTATAAGAGTATCCTCTGGTATAATTTTATTCCTTTTTTCGGGCCTGAGGGATTAAATTTACGAAAAAGAAACCCCCCGGAGTCCATAGTTAAGCTCTTTTCAGACTCCCTAAAATTGAAAAGATCCCCGAGTGACCTTATTCTTTCACACTCGTTAAAATGGTCCAGAAGAACATTCCTGACGGAGTCCATAGTTAAGCTTTTTTCAGACTCCTTAAAAGTGAAAAAATAGCCGAGTGATCTTGTCCTTTTCGCACTCGTTAAAATGGTTTTGAATTGACGTCTAGTCGGTGATAGTTTACCTCTTTTTCGAACTGACTAGACTATTGTCGAAAAATGTACCCCAATGGAGTTTCCTTTTATGCTTTTTCAGACTCTCTAAATATGGAAAACCACCGAGATTACCTTCTCTGGGCTCGTTAAACTTACATCGAAGGACGTTACCATTGTGTGTTCTATCAACCGCATTTGCATACCTTACCCATCAGTCTTGTAACAGTTTGCTTCTGCGTCTTAACACCTTTGGCCACTGGAGGATTTTTCCCGAGTATCATTTCCCTAGAACATCAGTCTTGTCCTTGTGCCTTGAGCTTGTATGTTTGTTGTGTTCGTTCCTCCATTGTAACGTAATATTCCTTTATTCTTTTTCAGAAATTATCAAAAAGAACAAAAAAATTAAATATACCCCAAAAAGAGGATGGGAAAAGTATTTTCTTTATTGGCAACATAATGAGTCGCTTTTGGATAAAGCACATCTATCTGTTTGATTCATTAGACTATGGGATGTAGTACGACCTTAGGAAGCTTTGCTCGCTATATAGAGTTGTGTCCTCCACCGTTTGGTTACTCTTCCAAACATATGGAGAGTTTGTGTTGCCTCCTGCTTCGTAGACTTATGATTAACAAATATGTTGCCTGAGTCTTATCACTTGTCATGCTATTATCCAAGGGAAGTTTGTCACTGAGCCTGAGTCGGCCCCTCTGCAATATGTCTCTTGTCCGCATACCCGTCCATCCTGAACATCCAATCAAGTCTTTGTTCAAAATCACTGAAGCCTTCAGTCCGATCATCAAGATTATCAAGTCCATAACCGACGAGCCGTCGAAGACCTCTAGGTAGTGCAGTCGTACACTCATATTACACTGCTACCCAAGTTTAGAAGATTTTGAAGTTGTTGCTCGAGCTTTGAAGTACAGCCATCAGGCCGAATCAACTTCTAGGATATGGATACTTTATATGTATATCTTTCTGATTTCGAGATGTAGCTCCGTTGTGTATTATTCGCGACTACTCTTTATAGTTATTTGACATGGATCTACAGTTTATTTGATTGGTAGACATGGTTCTATTTTATTCCGAGCATGGGTATGCCCACCTCGGTGAGACATTTGTTATTTTGCAGACGACACCTCCTGATTCCTGATTCTTGGGCTCACTCATTCAGCATATCAGTACAAATTGGTAAAGAATTGGTAATGTATTTCGGCCATCAGATGCTCTTCTGCCCTCACACATTAGGGGGCATCTGTTATAACCCTAAATTGCACCATACATGCTTACCTGGCATCAGGCCAACTCATTTCCCTTCATTGCCAAAACATCTACTGAGAAACCTCTTTAAAAATACTTTTGGGTAAAGGTACACGCGCCCTAACCTACTACTGCACGTGGGTGAACGCTGGCAGGCCTATTACAACCCGCGTTTACCTAACAAAGCACAAAAACAGGAAAGTTGCCGACGTGACAAAAAGCTATGGGTCAGTTAACTGAAACTCCTGGCCATGCATGGCCGAGAGTTCGTCCAAAACCCTAGCTCCTTCTAGCTTATAAAAGAAGGGGTAGGGGTACTATTTGGAGGAGGAAAAATATAGCAAAGAAACTCTGCCCAATTGCGAAATCCATTTGTCCCAACCCTTTAGCCTTTCCTCAAGCCTAAGGAGAATTATTGCAAAGAAGTTGGAGGACAAAGAAGAGGAGGAGCCCAGGATCAGGATCAAGGAGCGGTGGCCGGTCTCGACTTTGATTGTAAGTTGATTCATCTTGAAAATAATAAAAAGAATACTTTTCCTGTCCCAATGCATGAGTTATCTATGATTTTTGTAATTTATGCTTAATTTCTAACCCTCAAGTAGAAAAGTAGAATGCATGCATAGTGTTTTGTCTTGATTGCAGGTTAAACTTTGGAAGGAGCAGCGCAAGGAAGCGGGCAAAGCGCAACGGAGGATCTACACCAAACATCAGTAAAAAAGGTTAGTAGGTCCTTTCTATGCATGTGTCTTGAAATAGGGGTTCAAGTTGTGGGTGGTAGGTTAAAAGGTCATTTCTTTAAGGTCAAAATCTGTATGAAAATCAGACCCTAGTTTGCTAGTCCGTAGGGTATTATTTCCCAACAACAGTGATGTCAAAAGCTCCTGTCTTGACCACTCCAGACTTCATAAAAACCTTTATTGTGGAATGTGATGCCTCGGGAA
The DNA here is from genome assembly GCA_009831015.1 of Picea engelmannii. Classification (NCBI taxonomy): domain Eukaryota; kingdom Viridiplantae; phylum Streptophyta; class Pinopsida; order Pinales; family Pinaceae; genus Picea; species Picea engelmannii. The sequence goes on along the minus strand of ML805968.1, from coordinate 40,931 downwards.
ATGGAATTGGTGCTGTCCTAATGCAAGAAGGAAGGCCCTTGGATTTTGAAAGTCGACCATTCAAGGGAAGGGACTTACACAAACCCATTTATGAGAAGGAAATGATGGTAATACTACATGCATTGAAGAAATGGCGCCCTTACCTAATAGGTAGGCACTTCAAGGTCAAAACAAATCATGATAGTCTTAAATACTTCTTGGAACAAAGACTATCTTCAGAAGAACAACAAAAATGGGTAACCAAGATATTGGGTTATGATTTTGAAATCATCTATAAAAACGTGAAGCAAAATGTTGTGGCAGATGCACTCTGAATGAAGGATGAAGATGTTGAGGTCTTTCCCTGTGCTATCTAGATCATCCAACTCGATTGGATAATAGAAGCAAGGGATGAATGGAAGAATGACAAAAAAGTGTGGACTCTCATTCAAAGGCTGCAACAGGATTCCAATACATCAGATATATTTACATGGAAAAATGATTCACTATGGTACAAAGATCGCTTATATTTATGTAAGAAATCCAGACTCAAACAAAAGGTACTATTGGAATTGCACACCTCTCCAGTAGGAGGGCACTCGGGATTTAAAAAAACCTACCATAGGGTCAAGAAGGAATTTTTTTGGGATGGCCTTAAAAATGATGTTCAAAGGTTTGTGGAAGAATGTTTGGTTTGCCAACAAAATAAGGTGGAAACAATTAAGACCCCAGGTCTTTTACAACCATTAGCCA
>ML805968.1:7463-39697 GCA_009831015.1 Picea engelmannii | reverse complement strand
ATCTTGTAATTGTACATTTATGTGGGCATAAGGAGGTTTCCCCCTCGAAGAGGCTTATTATCTGAATTTATCTCTTTTTCAAGGCGTTGAGTACTTATTCTGAGGTTTTTCTATGCTATATTGATATTTGGTTCTTAACATATATTGGTGGTTTACATTCTTATCTCAAGCACACTATTCTTATGCTAAATCCTTCTAACTTTGATGAAGTATGTGTATAAGCCATTCACATTGAATAAAGTAAAGGGAATGTTGGTGATAGTGTTTCTAGAGATACTTGGCAAAGAAAGGATGTAGGGAAAAGGAAAGAGAAGAAGACAACCACAACAAGAAAGGAGAAGCCTACTTGCAAGCATTGCAATAAAGTAGGCCATGATGAAGATCGTTGTTGGGTCTTACATCCCGACTTGAAGCCAAAGAAGTATGCCAACCAGGGAAGGAAGAATACCACAACTGCGACAATTCAAGTGGATCTTGGATCAGATTCCGATGATGAGACACATGTTGTAGCTATGGGAATATGAGGTATAAATTCTGTTGCAAGTACTAGCTCTTCTAGATCAGTTGATGTAAATGATGAGTGTAAAAGGAATGAACTCTTCCACATAAGGTTTATAACAAATAATGTTAAAGTTGATACTCTTGTAGATAGTGGATCGGAAGCCAATCTAATCAGTGAAGAGGTTGTAAATAACTTGGGACTTGAAACTAAGTCACATCCTAAACCATATCCATTGGGATGGATATGTGGTGATAACAATTTGCAAGTAACCAAGCAATGTAAAATCAAGTTTGCAATCACTTCTAATTATGTTGATGAAGTAGAGCTTGATATAGTGCCACTGGACATATGTGGAATTGTACTTGGAAGCCCATACCTTTATGATAGGAAAGCTATATTCTACAGGGAGGAGAATAAATATTGCTTCAAGAAAGATGGGAAAGAGTACTCGTGCTCATCGCATGAAAACTGACAGGTCTTTTGTAGCTACAGGGCAGTTAAAAAGAATGGTAAATGCAAGCAGAAGTTTAACACTTATGTCTGTAACAAAACAGTAAGTTAGTGATGCTAAACATGAGATGATTCCATATGTTTCTAACAGTCATGAAGTGTCACAAGGGGCATAACATGAGGTTCAGCTGCATAATTTGATTATTGTTCCTGTTCAAAAGGGGAAGCATATTTTGTCATTTTCATTCGCATTCTCAATATTGTTGATTAGTTTGCTGCTGTTCAGTGGTGTATGGATGCAAAGTGTGACAAAGAATGTAGATGATTGTGCGATAAATGAAATGATTACTTGGATAAACAATGCTATCTCAATTTTCATGTTTGTTGTGATTAGTCAGGTGATCATTGTCCCAGCAGAGAGGATGGATGATATAGGACAAAGTGGGGAGGTAGTACCCTCACTTCTTACCTGAGTAAAAGCAGACTTTTGGTGGTCCAAAAGCTTCCAAAGTGGGGAGGAATGATCCATGAGGCTCCCCAGGCTCAAAAAATGCTCAAACATGAAATTTCTCAGAATGGAGTGAAACCAATTCCATTGAGACCGGCTCGTCGCGCTGATTCCGGTCATATAATTACTTTCTCAAACGAGCGCCGTATGCGAGAGTTATCACACTCTGATCAGATTCTCAAACAATGAAAAAGTCAAAGGTCATACTGGCAAAAAGTCAATGCTGACGTCAACATGACATCACCAAAGACACCTCATGATGCTGATGTGGCAGAGACATGTGGCAACAATTGAATGGGCAGATGACAGATCAAATTAGGTTTGGACATGTTGCAAAGATTGGGCAAATGTGGTGGTGCCACATGGCCCAATCATGGGTAGCCACGTGACACCCAGTGAACAGTCGAATGGCAAAGTGTTAAAATTAACGTTTGGGGGTCCATGGGTTTTGAACCCACGAACACTCAACAAGCCAACGCTTTGAGAAATGACCCCACACTGGAGCGCCAAATGTATTGCTTGTTATATGAAATCAGTTTAAATTTATTTAAACTTTAATATATGTATAGGGCTCAAATAGGAGGGGGCTGGGGCTGGGGCTAAGCCCCATCCCATGCTTCCGTGTGGTAACATATGACCATCGATGAACAGGAAAAGGGCATGGCCCATAACCACCAACACCTCTACCTCTCTGCCCTTGGATTTCGGGTATGCCACATAACCATGGGCTTATCCCCATAATTTGCGCGCAGGGGTATATCATTTAGCCACAGGTCCCGTGGGATGCGCCCCAAAACCAAGAGCTAGCGCGACTAAAGGGCCAACGCTTAGACGTTTGGGCTAGCGCTTGGTCATATGAAAAGCATATGACCATTTAAAGGGGGTGCACGCCCAAACTTGGGGGCTATACTGTGTATGTTTATATAAAAGTGGGTTTTTAACTATACAATGTTGATTTTTGCCTGATTTTTTGACGAGAAAGTAGTTTTTTGAGGATATCTTGGCCATTTCGAGGGGGATTTGATCCCAGAAAGAGGACAGATCTTCAGGGGAAGTTGAGCTTCCTCATTTGAGCATGAAAACTATAAAAAACAGGCTTTTTGAAGCCTTGAGGAGACTTTTTGATGCAGGGTTTTGAAGGAGCAGTTTGTAAATTTTGGCCTTTTCTCATGTTTTGAGAGGCATTTTTGCCATGTTCTTGAGAGGAGTTTGATGATGCATGCATGAATCTGAGCAGGGAGGTCTTGCACAACAGATCTGAATCATGTTATGTAACAACAAAGAGCAATTGTAAGAGAGCTTTGAGAATTTTAAAGAGCAATAAAGAGGTCCTCCACTTGGAAGCGGGCCCAGAGACGTAGCCAACGATTGGTGAACTCCGTTAACAAGTTCTTGTTTCTATTTCTCTTTCTGTTTTGATGTTCTCTTATCTTCATTTACAACATGGTTATCAATGGTTGATCTCTTTAATCATTAATGAGCATCAAGTAAAAGTCACATTTGATATTCCGCAGCTAGTTAATGAGTTTATGTATTTCACATTCTTATCGATCCGATGCATAAAATACAATGAACTAAACTTGCAATTTATCAATAATACCTTCATTTTTGGATCAAATCTTAAACCATAGGAGCCCTGCTGTCACCAAAGACAATCTCTAGAAAGGAGAGAGGGTCATAACTGTACAAGTCTCTGAATGGAGCCATACCAATAGACATATGATGAGTGGTGTTGTAGCAGTATTCCCCCAAATGAAGCCACCTAATCCATTATTTCTAATGCCCTGATACATAATTTCGGAGGTAGCCTTACACCCACTTGTTTACTATTTTTGTTTGAACATCAGTTTGAGGATGGTAACTGGTGCTAGGGGTTCAGGCCGACCAACCATCCTGAATAATTCCTGCCAAAAGGTGCTCATGAATCAACTGTCCCTGTCACTCACAATGGTCTTGGGTAGGCCATGTAGTTTGAAAACCTCCCTGAAGAACAATTATGCGACCTGTGCTGCACTGAAGTTTGTGGCAATGGAGAAGAAGTGTGCAAACTTAGTTAACCTGTCCACCACTACAAAAATACAATATTTACCCTGTGCCTTGGGCAATCCTGTGTTAAAGTCCATAGATATGCTTTCCCATTTGTGCTCCGGGATGGGTAGAGGCTATAATAATCCTGCTGGATGTGTGTGCTCATCCTTGTTCACCTAACAAGTGGTGCATTCCTTGATGTGGCACATCACATCTTCCTTCAACCCTTTCCAAGAAAATCTTTCCCTTACCTGTCGGTACGTTTTGACAAATCCTTGATGTCCTGCCACGGGTGAATAATGGCATGCTTGTAGTACCTTGGCCTTAAAGGATGACTCTACAACCAAGAAAATTCGGCCCTTGTAGTATATTGTGTCATCCATTATTCTGAAGTTGTCATCATGTACCTGTCCATCCATTAATTGACATGCAAATTGGTTCTTTGAGTATTCCACTAAGAGGTGGGCCTTCCAGTCAACTGAGATATCGATCATAGCATAAACCGATGGCCTTCTGGATAATGCATCTGCCACTACATTATTCTTCCCCTTTATGAACTCAATGTCAAATTCATAAGCCTGTATCTTTCTTACCCACTTCTGCTACCTCTCATTTAAGTCCTTTTGATCCAAAAAGTACTTAAGACTGTTATGATCTATCCTCACCACAAATTTCGCTCCTACCAAGTATTTCCTGAACTTAGCCAATGCGTGCATAATGGCTAACATCTCTTTGTCATAGATGGTATAAAGAAGCTCAAGACCCCTCATTTTTTGGCTCTCATAGACAAGAGGGTGCCTTTTCTGCATAAGCACTGCTCCAATGCCCTCCCCGAAGGCACCACACTCCACTGTGAAGGGTTGTGCGAAATCTGGTAGAGCTAATACTGGGCACATACTCATTACCTTTTTCTTTTTGTCAAAAGTCAACTGTGCCTCTGAACTCCATTTGAATGCCCCTTTCTTGGTCAAATAGCTTAAGGGTGCACAAAGTTGTGAGAAACCTTTGACGAACCTCCTGTAGTAGCAACAAATGCCAAGAAACCCCTTCAATTTTGTGATGGTCTTAGGTGTGGGCCAGTCAAGTATAGCTTGGATATTCTCTTGGTGTACATGTATCTCATTTACCCCAATGATGTGTCCCAAATAGAGGGCCTATGTCATTCCAAATTCACATTTGGATTCCTTTGCATACAAGGATTGACCTTCCATAATGGCTAAAATATGTTCTACATGCTGAATATGCTCCTCCCAAGTCCTGCTATAGATCAACAAGTCATAAAATAATACTAAGAGGTACTTACTTAATTGCTTGTTGAAGACATGGTTCATGCAAGATTGAAATGTGGTTGGTGCATTGGTCAATTCAAATGGCATCATTAAGAACTCATAGTGACCGTAGTGACATATGAAAACAGTTTTGGGGACATCTTGCTCCTTCATCTTGATTTGATGATAGCAAGAGCATAAGTTAATCTTGGTGAAGTAAACAACCCCATGAAGCTCATCCAATAGCTCATACATGTTCTTAATTGTCTTCTTGTTCAATTCCCTGTAATCAATGCACATGCGCATGGTCCCATCCTTCTTTTTCACTAGTACCACTGAAGATGCAAAAGTACTAGAACTCGGTCTAATGTGGCCCATGTCTAGTAGTTCTTTGATAACTTTCTCTATTTCATCTTTGTATTTATTTGGGTGTCTATAGAGAGTGGTGATGATAGGTTTTTCTCCCTCTTCCAACTCTATGATATGCTCAAACTGTTGGATTACTGAGAGGGGGGGGGGGGGTTAATCAATAATAGAGCAATCTAATCCTTTTTAACCATATAATGCAAGTGTTATATCAATGTAGCATTATCATCCAATATTTGTAGAGTAAATAAACAATGAACAAATGAACAATCATACACATACACAGTAAAACATTATTTTTTCTTATATGTCTTGAAGAATTACATTCATTGGAAGCAACAACTTCCTTTGTTTTCCAGCCACAACTGGAAGGAGGCTCCAACCCCCTAGTTTTTCAGGCTACAACCTGAGGGAAGCTCCAACTCCCCAATTATCTAGCTACAACTAGAAGGAGGCTACAACCCCCTATGATCTCCGACTACAACCGGAAGGTGGCTACAACCACCTGTCCTTGCCCCGTCCAACCACCCTGACGTATAAGTAGAATTATGGAACCATTGTCACACTATCACTGTGAGATATACTACTGTAAACCTGTACCAATAACCTTAACCATGCATCAACCTGTTATCAACCTGTACCATAAATAAGTGCATCAACCATGCACCAACCTGTACCTCAACCTGTACCATGAACAAGTGCATCAACCATGCACCAAACCTGTACAAATAACATGTCCAAACAACCTATCACAACAACCTGTCTCATCAATCTTATCAACCAAATTAGATCTACTCACCAAGATCAATCACCAAGACAACTCTCAAAGATGTGCATCAATCAAGCATAACACATTACTCATAATCATCACCAAGATCAATATGTGCTTCTAATAATATACCAATACAAGTATGCTACATCATCCATAAACCATGTGTCAATAATACTACTAACAAGTGCCTCCAAAAATGTACCAAGTATGTACCAATCATGTATCAACTACTCATCAACTATGACTCATCAAGATGTACCAACATCATCAAATATACACCTGATGTATGTGCCAACTCATCAACTACTTGCCTCAACCATGTACCCAACTTGTACCTCAACCAAAAGCCCTCATCAATTTCATTATTCAAATCTGATTTGTAACTCTGTAATAGACCTGGTGTATATGAATACATACCTGCAAACCTTCCTTGACTTTAACAACAAGAGACTAGCATTTTCTTAAAACTTTTCTTTAGTTTCACATGACTAGTTTTGGATTAGTCAACAACCCTAACTTGAAATAATCATTACTATGTACCTGTAATGAATAAAGATCTGAAAATAGTACACAATGTTTTTCAGTGTGTTTTATGAAATTCCTTTAGGTGTCACTATTTGGAACCTCCCAGAAAAGGAGTTATAGCAAAAATGACATACCTTGTTGAATTCTTGCTTATTCTAGAGAGCGAACTTGTAGAGCCTACCCCGTATGAAATATTTGTTGTATGGATTTGAAACTTTTACACATAATACTATAGACTGTACTCTAACCAACATGTTTAGTATTACTTAATTTGGATATGTTATGAAGAAGTTATGACATTTTTACCCGAAACACCTGTTTTAGACTAGTTTCAGGACTAACCACAAACCCTATTTTCCACGGAGTGTAACTCCAAAACTACAATGACCCACAAGCTGAAATTCATACCACAACTACTTGGATAAGTTTTCTCAATAGGACTATCAATTTCACGGCCTGAATCATTCTAGAAAAAAGTTATTGTGAAAATGGTGAGATGACCTGTAAATAACATACCTTAGAAAGCATCATCAAAATAATTTATCCTCCCTTGAATTTCGGCCTTCTTATTTCACCTTCTCTCTGAAATTCGGCTTAGATATCCTTTGGTTACCTCAGTCACTTGTAGATATTCAATATTCTCAAGTGTGATGTGAAATTAGAGAACCTTGCCTCTTATTTATACTTTCATGTAGCTTCCTCAAGGGGTTACCTTTTAACCATATTAACCCACTTTCCTTTGAACGAGGTAACATGTGATGTCGTGCCACTAAGTGAATGTGGAATGGTTTTAGGTAGTCCATACATGTATGATCGTAAAGCAATCTTCTACAGGGAAAAGAATCAATATCACTTAATCAAACCATGTCAGGAATATGTGGTTCATGCTCATCATGTAAAGGCAAATAAAACTCTTCAAAATATGGAACAATTAAGAAAGGCGACTCAAGCAAGCAACTCACCTATAATTGTTTCAAATCAAATAGTTGATCTTAAGCAAGAAGATGGGATGATTGTAGAATGGAAAATCAATCATAGTTTGCTTCAAGATAAGCTAATGTTGTGCAAATATTACAAACATATTAGCTCATTTGTAGTCGTATTTTTGACGCTATCATTAGTAATGTTGTCTACATGGATGATAGTGGCTTAAGTAAGATGTGACAGGGTACAAATGGCTAACAATATGTTGTCAGTTATCAAGATTGTGTTACAATTGATCTTGATGAGACACATGCACGAGACAGAGTTCATAGACAAGGAACAAGCCAGGTGGCCTATCCCGAGATTGATGACTGGTCAATTACCTTTTGGGGATCAAAAGGTCCTTTACTGGGGAGGTGTGATCCAAAATTGGATCTAGGAGCTTGATGGGGTTGAGAAAGGCCTAAAAATAAAATTTCTCAAAATGGCTTCAAAACAGACATGTGTGTAGGCCTCGTTGATATGAACCCAATGCAACTTGAACGAGCTCAAAAAGATGTCGTATGCTCCATATATGGCAATCTTTTCATTTGGACAAACATGCAAAAAAAATGATGACTGTACAGTGCCACGTGGCAGTTGATTGTACAGGCCGTACGACTGTACAAATGATGTGGCAGGAATAGTTGACATCTTAGCATACATCGACTGGGTGTACAGACTGACACGTGGTAGGGTGACTGGGTGTATAGACTGCTGATGTGGCAGGTACAAGTGGACCAATCTGGGGGTGACACATGGCTCACCCGTACAGATGACGTGGAACGCTTGTACGACGTATGTATGACACATGGAAGATAGTGATGATAGGGAAGATGAGGTGGTAGGCACGTGTGGCAGAGCTGGACCACTCGATGTTTGACACTTGACATCAAATTCAACGAATGAAGAGGTGCCACGTGGCACCCATTCATTGGTGCAAGTTTATGCCAAAATTTTGGAGTTCACAAGGTTTGATCGCGCGACCTCCCACCAAGCCGAATGACTTGGGAGGGTCGGGCTAGTCAGCCCACCCTCGTGTTGGTCCTTAACCCTTATTCGCATACATTTTATTTAAGTTTAAAGGTGTGTAGTATGGGCGGAGGTTAGGGCCGAGGCTAGGCCCCAACCCTCGGTTTTGGCACACACCATACGACTTTACCCTGATGTTATACTCCGGGATAAGGGAAGGGCACGGAGGCCATGGACTAGCAACGAACGCCATATGAATAGAGGCGGAGACTAGTATCTGGGTGCGACCATTAGCCCTCGGTTCCTTTTGAAGTGCCATACGACCAAGGGACGGAGGAGGGGCCAACGCACAGTCCTTAGGGGGCTGGCGCTTGGCCACATGGTACCATGTGACCTGGAAAAGGGGGCGGGCATCCATTTTAAGGGATTTTTTCATTAATTTCCCAAAAAGTGGGTTTTTGCACTATATATTAGTGATTTTCAATGATTTTAGGGGCAATTTTGGATATTTTTGGCCAATATTGGGGGATATTTGGCCCTTTTTGAGGCCATATATTGGGGGGAAGTTGGGAGATGGTTACCAACTTCAGATCTATATAAACCATGCCTTCTTGAGGCCATTGGAGGACATTCAGAGCAGGTTTATGCTGAAGATTTTCCAAGCCAAAGCCATTTTTATACAGGGAAGCTGTTGAGGAGCACACCTTTGCGGGCTATTTTTGGGAGCTCTGGTCATCCGATTTGAGTGTCGTTTCTTCTGTTGGGTTCTAGAGATCTAGTAGAACAAGAAAATATTAGTTTTGTAACCTTTTGGCACTGCTGTGATGTCATTTTAAATCTTCGAACAGAACTAAGAAAGCCTCACCCACTGAGACAAAGGCCCAGAGACGTAGGCAACATTGTCGAACTCCGTTATCACATTGGTGTTTATGGTTTGCTTCTATTTATGCTTTATTTCAGATCTGTATATGTTTATGTGGGTGTTTTATTTCTTCCTCTTTCATTCAACTTCCTAAATGTTTAATAAACACATGCATTAATAACTCAACCATTGTCGTGTAAAAGATTTTTTCGAATCAAGTGGTATTAGAGCTAGTTGACGTTTGGATTTGAGTTTTGCATGTTAACCAAGGAAAAGCTACATCGTGGTGAAGGTGAGATTGTTGAAGAAAATTCATTGATTGGATTGGGAAAGAGAACTTCTCATAGCAAGAAGATGTCATAGAAAGAGGGACTTTCTCAGGATGAGAAAGAGTTTCAAAAAACTTTCTTCGCCATGTCAGAGATGATGAAGGTTTTGTATGATGATTACTTGGAATGAAAGAGACCAGTTCTAGGTGAATCTTCAAAGGGAAATAATGAAGAAGGAGAGGATCCTCCTCAAATTCCTCCTTCACCTCCATCTTCTCCTTCTTCTTCAAGTTCAAGTTCTAAATCCAATGAAAAGAAACATGTTCATAAACACAAGAATGAAATGACTTTATTAAAACTTGATGTTAAATTCGAATTACCCATATATGATGGTGAAGTTAATGCAGAGAGACTTGACAATTGGGTCAAACAGATGGAGGTTTATTGCAGTGTGCAGCAGATCAAGGACGAGGCAACTCAGATCAAGTTGGCATCCCTTAGACTTGCAGGCACAACACTCATTTGGTGGCAAAGCAAGTTGCAAAATGGCACACAACAAGTGGGTAATGTATTTCCATCTTGGAAAAGTTTTATTTCTGCACTTAGAAATCAATTTTATCCTTTGGGTTATAAAGAGAAAGCGTTAACTGAATGGAAAGCTTTATAACTAAGAAAAGGACAAACAATGCAAGAATACACAAATGACTTTCGTAAAATGGCATTGATGTTAGATATTCCTTTACATATCCAAGAAACTCTTATGAAGTATATAGGAGGTTTACCTACACATATTCGAAATATTGTATTCATGTTTGGACCAACTAATCTTGACGAGGTTTCTGTTCAAGCGACATACATTGAAGCAGGGAAAACAGGTGTTGGTGTATTAGGGGAATCATCTTCAAGGAAAGAGGACAAAAGGAAGTGGCATGGGAAGAAGTCAAATTCAGTGGCAAGAAACGAAGAGAAGTCCTCTTGCAAGCATTGCAAGAAAGAGGGGCATGATGAGGACCGTTGTTGGAAATTGCATCCCAAGAAGAGGCCAAAGTGGTTCAAGGAAAAGAAAGGGAGGCAAACAATTGCAATGACAACATGACTCATAGACTTGGGATCGAATTCAGGTGATGAATCTAAAGTCTCATTGGTTCGTATGACAGGTAAAATTAGTGAAGGATTTGATTGTAGAAGTAACTTGTTTCACATAAGGGTCATCACGCGACACACTAAGGTTGACACATTGATAGATATTGGATCTCAATCTAACTTAATTTTGGAGGAATTGGTTAAGCAATTGGGATTAAAAACACAAATACATCATAAGCCTTACACACTTAAATGGATAAGCAACAATCATCAAATGCACATAACCAAGCAGTGCACATTAAAATTTGCAGTTTCATCTAAGTTTGTAGACAAGATAACATGTGATGTGGTGCCACTAAGTGAATGTGGAATGGTCTTAGGCAGTCCATACTTGTATGATCGTAAAGCAATCTTCTACATGGAAAATAATCAATATCACTTAATCAAAGCAGGTCAGGAATATGTGGTTCATGATCATCATGTAAAGGCAAATAAAACTCTTCAAAATATGGAACAATTAAGAAAGGCGACTCAAGCAAGAAACTCACCTATAATTGTTTCAAATCAAATAATTGATCTTAAGCAAGAACATGAGATAATTGTAGAATGAAAAATCAATCACAGTTTGCTTCAAGATAAGCTACTATTGTGCAAATATTACAAACATATTAGCTCATTTGCACTCGTATTTTTTAGACTGTCATTAGTAATGTTGTCTACATGGATGATAGTGGCTTCAGTAAGATGTGACATGGTACAAATGGCTACCAATATGGTGTTAGTTATCATGATTGTGTTACAGTTGATCTTGATGAGACAGGTGCACGGGACAAAGTTTAGAGACAGGGAGCAAGTCGGGTCTCCTATCCCAAGCTTGATGACTGGTTAGTAACCTTTTGGGGACCAAAAGGTCCTTTAGTGGGGAGGTGTGATCCAAAATCAGATCTAGGAGCTTGATGGGGCTCAGAAAGGTCTAAAAATCAAAGTTCTCATAATGGATTCAAAACAAACGTGTGTGTATGCCTCATCGATATGAATCCAACACAACTTGAACGGGCTCAAACAGATGTTGTATGCTCTAGATATGACGATATGTTCATTTGGCCAAACAGACAAAAAAAAATGATGGCTTTACAGTCCGTACAGTGCCACGTGGCAGCTGTCTGTACAGGTCGTACGACTGTATAACTGACATGGAAGACACATTTGGCAGCTGACCGTACAGTGACTGGGTGTACAAATTGACACATGGCAGGGTGACTGGGCGTACAGATTGCTGACATGGCAGGTACAGGTGGACCAATCTGGGGGTGACACGTGTTACCACTACTAGGGTGACACATGGCACACCCGTACGACTTACGTACAACACATGGCAGACAGTGTTGACAGGGAAAATGAGGTGGTAGGCAGGTGTGGTAGAGCTGGACAAGTCGACGTTTGACACTTGGCATCATATTCGGCGAATGAGGATGTGCCACATGGCCCAGACATGGGATGCCACATGGCACCCATTGGTTGGTGCAAGTTTATGCCAAAATTTTGGAGTTCACATGGTTTGATCGTGCGACCTCCCACTGAGCCAAATGACTTGGGAGGTTCGAGCTAGCAAGCCCTCCCTCGTGTTGGTCCTTAACCGTTATCCACATACATTTTATTTAGGTTTAAAGGTGTGTAGTATGGGCGAAGGTTAGGGCTGGGGTTTGGGCCCAACCCCTGGTTTTGGCACACACCTTGCGACTTTACCTTGGCGCTATACTCCGGGATAAGGGACGGGCGCGGAGGCCATGGACTAACAACATACGCCATATGACTAGGGGTGGAGACCAGTAGCTGGGTGCGCCGACCGACTCTCGATTCCTTTTGAAGCACCATACAACCAGGGGTTACGAAGGAGGGGCCAGTGCGCAACCCCTAGGGGGCTGATGCTTGGCCACATGGTACCATGTGCCCTGGAAAAGGGGACACACATCCATTTTTGGGGGCTTGTTTCATTACTTTCCCCAAAAGTGGGTTTTGTGACTATATATTAGTGATTTTCAATGATTTTAGGCGCACTTTTGGAGATTTTTGGCCAATATTGGGGGATATTGGGCCCTTTTTGAGGCCAGATCTTGGTGGGAAGTTGGGATATGGTTACCAACTTCAAATCTATATAAACCAGGCCTTCTTGAGGCCATTGGAGGACATTCAGAGCAGGTTTATGCTGAAGATTTGCCAAGCCAAAGCCATTTTTATACAGGGCAGCTGTTGAGGAGCGCACCTTTGAAGGCCATTTCTAGGAGCTCCGGTCATCCAATTTGAGTGTTGTTTCTTCTGTTGGGTTCTAGATATCTGGTAGAACAAGACTAGATTATTTTTGTAACCTTTTGGAACTATTTTGATGTCATTTAAAAGCTTCGAACATAAATGACACTATTTATGTTCGAAGGCCCGAAGACGTAGGCAAGATTGTCAAACTCCATGATCACATTGGTGTTTATGGTTTGCTGCTGTTTATGTTTTATTTCAGATATTTATATGTTTATGTGGCTGTCTTCTTTCTTCCTCTTTCATTCAGCTTCCTAAATGGTTAATAAACACATGCATTAATAACTCAACCATTGTCGTGTAAAATATTTTTTCAGATCATCCTCCTTGTCATTGACAAACTCCCTTTTTGCTATCAACAAAAACGATGATTTAAAGGAATAAACTTCATAGGCCATTTTGTTCAAATCTTTTGAATGCTTTGCTTGGAAAGGGTCACCACACTATGGTTTGTTATGTACCAAATAACCCCATTAGCATAAAATTAGAAAGATCACATAATGTCACACCTTGAAAGTGATAAAAAAGTGAATGAATAGAAAAGTCACTTCGAGGGGGCAACCTCCTTAACACCTAATGTTTGCAAATAACTCTTGATGATCCATAAAACTAGATCTCGTTGGCATATATATGAGACAATGGGTACAATCACAAATAATGATCCTAGACTACCAATAATGACAATAATATAACAATAGCAATGTAATGCCCCAAGATATAGGGGATTAACACGCCCCGCCCCTTCAAACAAGCATCACCCTTGACACTTGATTAGATACAAATTATTCTATATCTAGAACCCATCTTCCCCATTGTCATCTTCTAGTGGCATGTTCTTCCATCTAACGATGTACTTAGTAATTACTTAGTTATGTAGTTGCTTGATGCGTGTTTCAATGATTGTTTTAGGTTTTAGTATGATTTTTACGTCTTCATCAAGCTTTAGAAAAATAGTTTGAACTACAATTTTGTCACTATTAACTTCTTTAAACAAGGAACATGGAAAATTGGATGTACACGTGAAGACTAAGGCAACTCCAATTTTTCGGCCATATTGCTAATCCCTTGCAACACCTCATAGGGACCACAATACTTAGGTGCTAATTTATTGTCCTTCTTTTGTTGCTCAAGGAACATCTATTTGTATGGTTGCAACCTCAAAAATACCCAATCCGTGAGTTCAAAATGCCTTTCACTGCTTTGTTGATCTGGTTAATGTTTCATTCTATTTTATGCCACAACAAAGTCGTCCTTCAATAGTTGGATAACCTCTCGTTGATGCTCAATGTGATCCTCCACTGCTTGAATCTTAGGTTTCCTTCTTAAGGGTGATGTGATGGATGGAGGATGACACCCTTAGAGTGCCATACATGGGGACATTTGGGATGATTTATAGAAGGAAATGTTATACCACCATTTTTCCAATGGTGACCATTTGAACCATTGTGATTGTTTATCATATGCAAAGCAACAAATATAAATTTCTAGAATTTTTTTGTTCACAAACTCAGTTTGCACATCAAATTGGGGATGGTAAGAGGAGTTGCGAACCAATGAGTACCTACATAAAAAAAACAAGTCCGTCCAAAAATTACTGGTGAAAATTAGATCTCTATCACTCACAATAATCTTTGGGTTCCCATGTAACTTATGAATTGTTTCTATGAATGTTGTGGCTAACGTACTTGCTTTAAAATGATAAGAAAGTGGACAAAAATGGGCATACTTTGTGATGCTATCCACCAATACCATGAGGGAATTCTTTCCTTTAGAATTTGGTAGACCTATGATAAAATCCATTCACACCTCTTCCCAATGTTAACTTGGTATGGCTAATGATTCCAGAAGACCCAGAGTCTTGATTGTCTCCCCTTTGTTTTGTTGGCAAACTAGACACTCTACCACAAAATTTTGAACATTAGTTTTAAGACTCTTCCCAAAAAAATCCTTCTTGATCCCTTGATAAGTTTTAAAAAATATCCAACGCCCCCCTATAGGCAAAGTGTGCAGCTTTGTAAGAACACTTTATTTGAGTTTGAAATTTTGACATAAATACATGAGATCCTTATACCAAAGTGAATCATTCTTCCACTCAAATTTATTTGATGTGCCAGGGTACTATTGTAGTTGTTTAATGAGCTGTCATGCATTATGGTCTTGTAATCATTTAATCTTTGCCTCTTCCACCCAATCAACTTGCAGAATCAATATAGCATGAAGTAAGGCCTTAATATCTTCTTATTTCCTTGAAAGTGCATCCACCACTACATTTTCTTTCCCTTTTTTGTAGATAATTTCAAAGTCACAACCTAGAGTATTTGTGACCCATTTTTATTGGTCTTTAGAAGATAGTTGTTGTTCTAAGAAGTAGCTTGGTCAATCATGATCTATTTTCACATTGAAGTGTCTTCCTATTAGGCAAGGGAACCATTGCTTAATTGCATGTAGTGTGTCCAACATTTCCTTCTCATAGATGGGTTTGAGTAAGTTATTTCCTTTAAGTTAAAAACTCCCAAAAGAAAGTGGCCTTTCTTCTTGCATTAAAATTACACCAATGCCATGCCTCGAAGCATCACACACATTAGTAAATGTTTTTGTGAAGTTAGGCATGGCCAATGTAGTATTTCTACACATGGCCTCCTTAACTTTTTCAAAATATTGCGTTTCTTCTTAAGTACAAGAAAATGAATCCCTTTTCAATAATGATGTTAGATGTGCTATTATTCAACCATGGTCCTTGACAAACTTGTAGTAGTAGTCTGTCAATTGTAATAATCCTCCAAGATTCCTTAAGGTTTTGGGAATCTACCATTCCATCATAGGTTTAATTTTGTTAGGGTCTAGCTTGAAACCTCATGAGATACAATATGAACTGATTATTCCACTTATGAACCCCAAATGTACCCATACGGCTTTGCATATAGTTGTTGCTCCTATAATAGTTTTAAGACCACGCCAACATGTTGTAGATTCTCTTTGCAAGATTTACTAAGACTTAGTATATCCTTAAAAATACCAACACATATTTTATGAGGAAGAGATTGAAAATAGAATTCATCAAGATTTGGAATGTTGAAGGTGCATTAGTAGGGCCAAAAGACATTGCCATAAACTCATCTTGATTAAAAATACCAAGATTTACTATAAATTTGTATATCATCAAAAATACCAACATAATGTAAAAACCCTTCAATAATCTGAACATCAATATGTAAGTGAATACAATAAATATAGCATTTTTTTTATTTTTTATTTTTATTTCATAGTAACTTGTCAAATTATGCAACTAATTTGAACATTTCAAATGTATAATTAAAGCAATATTATCATCTATACAAATACAAATCCATTCGTCTAGAACTAAATGATGTTCTAACACAATTCTAAATTCTATTTAATGTAACAATATGGTATATATGTATTTTCGTCTTTCTACCTTACCTAATGCTATGCAATTTGCGCATTATTTTAGTTATATCAAGCGTAAGTCGTTAGTTATATTCTAATTACTCACAACTATACTATCCCTTATCACAAGGTGGAAATTGTTGAAGTTTACGTTCAAATTTATGAATCATAGTATACATTATAGGAAAACTAAGCTCCTTTGAGTTTTGACGATTTTTCTACATGTCCGATGTTGATTGATACAATTGTGAAATTTATACTAATTCATGATCAAATAGTATATTTAAAATTTGTTTATATAATACGACTTTCTCTTACTTTTTAAAAGTGACCATGTTAAATTCTAAAAGGTTTTATAATACAATTGAATATTTATATTATGGATATGACCAAATCCAAATAAATAGTGTTCTAAAGCATGACCAAATCCAAATAAATAGTGTTCTAAGTGACTCTGATAGAATAAACGGTGAAAAGAAAAGTCCCAACTTTGCTTTCGAATCCATAACTGGAACATAACGCTTATTTTCCTATTTCTTGTAAAAATAACATTCTAAAAATAAAAGAAATTTCTTTAATGCATCATTTCATAAAACAACGAAATTATATAATGGAGACACAGCATTTTTCCTATAGAGTTTCTGGTCGAATAAATTACTAATACAACATCGAATATGAATAACTTTAATTTTATATACTACATTAATTAAACACCATTCATAGACTATTCTTGAACAATGAGAGTTTTTCTTAATCAATAAATCAACATATATTAAATATCGTAATCATAAGAAGGTGATTGTGATGCTGATCTTCAATCACAACTTGAGCAACGTCCTCTTGCTTGCAATTTCAACGATTTCACTGATACCTCCCAGCGAATGCTAGGGGTACTCTTTTTTCGCTTTAGCCCCTCGAGCCGCAAAGGGGTCACACACATAAACAAAATGTAGCTCAAGATTTCCCTCACAAGGAGAGGCTTCCCCCGCTTATGCAGAGCTTGCAGCCCAACTCACACAAGTAAACTAGTCACATGAAAAATTTGATAACATTTTAGTCATCTCAAAGGATAATTAGTGTTATGAAAAAATGTGGTTGATGAAATTTGGATGTTACATACACCCCCTCTTGTTTTAAACTTTGTCCCAAAGTTTGTACAATCTAACAATGAAACCAATAAATATAGTTGCTACTAATCTATATATTAAACTTCAAAATAAATAAGGAAACTGTTGACGCATCTCATGTGCGTCCTCCTAGGTGGCATAATGTGGACTATAACTGTCCCACTAGACCTTGACTTGATCGATCAACGACGTCGTAGCTGTCGAGTGCGATGGTCCAATATGAAGATTGGCTCCACTATGAGAGCACCCTCATCCGATAGTTGCAATGAACTCAAATCAATAACATGTGATAGATCTGAAATATAATGACGTAAAACTGAAACATGGAACACATCGTGCATACACCTCAAAGAATCAGGTAAGGCTAGTCGGTAAGCCACATGTCCTTTGTTTTCTACAACCTCAAAAGGTACCACAAACTTTGGAGAGAGTTTAATGCCCTTTCCAATCTTAACCGAACTCTTATGTGGCTTTACCTGCAAGAACACTTTATCACCAACCTCATAACTACGGTCTATACGATGCACATTTGCATAACACTTTTGTCGGTCTTCTACTTCCTTAATCCTTTTATTTATGGTTCACATATGATCTTCCATTTCCTTAATCACTTATGGTCCCACCAGGACCCTATCTTCTAGTCGATCCCAACTCAAAGGTGTCCTACATGGTCATTCGTATAGAAACTCAAAAGGTGCCATCTTTATTGAACTCTGGTAACTGCTATTATATGCAAATTCTACTAATGGAAAAAATTGTTCCCATCGTTTCTGTTGATCCATCGCATACATTGAAAGCATGTATTCTAGAATTTGATTCATTCTTTCCATTTGTCCATCGGTTTCAGGGTGATATGTTGTACTAAAATTAATTGCGTGCCCAAAGCCTCTTGGAAACTAGTCCAAAAATGTCCAATGAATACTGATCCTCGATCGGATATTGTCTTCCTCGGTACACCATGAAATCTTACAATTTCACTAACAAAAATTCTAGCTATGTCAGGTGCTTGATATGTCATATGTACTGGAATAAAATGCACACTCTTCGTCAAAGTGTCAACAACTACAAAGATATAATCATGTCTCCTTGCTGTAAATGGCAATCCACCAATAAAATCCATCGATATAACTTCCCATTTCTATTCAAGAATCACATGTGGCTGTAGTAATCTCGCTGGATGTCGATGTTCAACCTTCACTCGCTGACATTCAAGACATCTCACCACATAGTTAACTATATCAATTTTCATTTCCTTCCAAAAGAATAGTGGTTTGAGATCTGCCTTCATTTTCGTGACTCCTAGATGAGCCATATACACTACTCGATGAGCTTCATTCAAAATTATATTTATCATTTCGTCATTTGGTGGTACATAAATTCTACCATTATATCTTAAAAGTTCGCTGCTATCCAAATAATAACCCTCATATCTAGGTATTATCATGGTATCTTGTATGATATTGTCTTTTACTTTCTTGTACCAATCATCATCTATATGTAATGCTAAAATCGTTTCCCGAATGTTCTTTCTTAGTGGTATACTGAGAAAATGCATGGTCTCCGACTCAACACATCTGCTACTATGTTAATTGTTCCTTTAATGTACGTGATTTCAAAATCATACTCACTTAAAAGTTCTGACCAATGTCTTTGTCACGCGTTCAAGTCACTCTGTGTAAAAATGTGTTGCAATCCACTGTGATCAGTTTTCAACTCGAATTTCCTTCCAATAAGGTAGTGTCTCCAAACTCGTAAAGCATAAACAATCACTAATAATTCCAAATTGTGTGTTGCATAATTTTCTTCATGCCTTCTTAGTTTCCTTGAAATATATGTGATAACTCGACCTTCTTAAATTAGTACTCCACCCAGCCCTTCCTTGGATGCGTCAATGAATATTAAGAATTCCTTGTCCATATCAGGAACCTTCAATATCGATGTTGTTGTTAATAATTCTTTAAGTTTATGAAATGCTTCAACGCATTTCTCTGTCCATACAAATTTCTTATTCTTCTTTTGCAATTCTGTGATTGGATTTGTTATTTTTGAAAAACCTTCGACGAAGCGTCGATAGTAACATGTTAATCACATAAAACTACGTACTTATTGCACACTTGTCGGTGTTGGCCATTCCATAATAGTCTCTACCTTCGCTGGATCCACAGTGATACCTTCTCCCGAAATAATGTGTCCCAAATAGTGAATCTTTGTTTGATAAACAAAACATTTCGACAACTTTCTGTACAACTTGCTTTTTAAAAATTGCAAAACTAATCTTAGATGTTCATCGTGCTCCTCTTTTGTCTGAGAGTAAATTAATATGTCGTCAATAAATGCCTGTACGAATTTGTCCAAGTATTCATGGAAAACCCCATTCATTAAACTCATGAATACACCAGGGGCATTTGTCAAACCAAACGATAATACAAAAAATTCATAGTGTCTAAATCTTGTCTTAAACGTTGTTTTAGGAATGTCTTCCTCTTTGATTCACAATTGATGATATCCTGATCTCAAATAAATCTTTGAAAATACTATCGACCCCTTCATTTGATCAAATAAGTCATCAATTCTTGGTAACGGGTATTGATTCTTAATCGTGGCTTTGTTTAATTGACGATACTCAATGAAAAGCCTCCACAATATGTCCTTCTTTCTTACAAAAATTACTCGTGCACCCCACGGTGATACACTTGGATGAATAACTCATGTTATCCCCTATCCTAAGGTTAACTAAGGAGATTATGCCTCGAGGCCCATAGGTCCTAGACATGGAGTATCGAGAGTCATATTGACTTGAGCTTTGCCCTGGAGGGTCCATCCTTTCTTCATCGCTTTCCATCTATCAACAACAACAACATCCATCCCATCGGCTTGGTTCTGAAGTAGGAGTGGGTCTTGCTCCATGAGGTAATGAGTCCATGTATCATGGTATATTTCACTTTGATTCTCAAAACATTTGAATATGTGCATTTAATTCTCTTTTGCTTCATGACGTTTGCTTGGACATTATGCCTTTTAACTTACCCATACCTGGGGGGGATGACAGAGTGCCATAGCAACTTGGTTCCCTTAGGGATGAGTTGCCATTGGGTGGGTCTATGAAAGGTTATCGTCTGTTCCTTCCATACTTATCACTTTTCATCTTTTCCCCTCTCATCTATCCCCTACATTGGTTCAGGCATTGGGTTTGCCAAGCTGGTAAGGGTTGTACCTTGCCTTGTGGGAATAAGGGGCTAAAGACCCAAAGGGTAAAAGTAGTTGACAAAAGATAAAATCCAAGATCAAACCTTGAGATGCTTTACCCAGGGATCCCCGAGAAAGCAATAAAAGGCTTCTCAAAGAGAAAAATGGGGGACCCATAAAATAAAATAAAACTCAAGACTTAGTTGGTGGATAGGGGTCTCATCATGAGCCAACCTATTAGGTCCATGGGCATGTAGCGGTACAACACTACTATTTATTTGGTCACCATGCCAAGGTAGTGGCTCTTGGTGGCATAACCAAGAGAAAGGGCAGGGGATCAAATTTTGCTCAAAAATCAAATTGCTTGGAATTGCTTCAAAATAGATAGGTGCGTAGGTCTCATCCTCATGATCCCAACGCAACTTGAACAGGTTCAAACATACGTCGTATGAGCGAGATATCATGTTATGTTCATTTTTCCAAACAGACAAAATTTTGCCGACTGTACAGTCTGTACAATGTTGACATTGCAGCTGACTGTACAATCCATACGACCGTACAGTGCTAATGTGGTAGGGTACAGACCCACACGTGGCAGGTGATGTGCTAGTGATGAGTTGGCATGCTGACTGGGAAGGCTCTATGACAGACAAGTGGACGAATCTGGTGTATTGACATGTGTCGTTATTCTGGCAAGTTGTATGGTGCCACGTGGCCCAGTCGTGGGCTGCCATGTGGCACCCCTCTAGTGAACAAAAGTGGTGAATTACGCGGGGGTTGAACCTTCGACCCTTCAGGGACACGTAAAATCTTTGGCAGGGCCCGGGCTACCAGCCCGGCCGTGGGTGTTTCTTACACCTATAGTTTGTTTTTATTTATTTGAATTTAAATGTTGGTATGGATGGCGGAGGAAAGGGTTGGGGCTTAGCACCAACCCCTGGTTCAAACCCCGACACGTACACATACACCAATGACCACTACCATAAACTTTGGCGCACACGCGGACCGTTACAATGGAATTTATCCCTAGTCACATCACTCTTCACCATATGACCCTAGATCATGGAGGTTGCAACGATGTTGGTAAGTGCTAGTTTTTAGATCGATGCTAGGCCACATGGCCCATGCAACGTTTACCTCCACTAGGAAAAGGGGCCAGTGCACAAACGATCCTACAATTCTGCCTATTTTGTGGGATTGTTGCGTGTTATGGGTTTTTTTCGCCTTCAACCCCCGTATTGAAGTTTATTGAGAGAAATGTTTACTTTCATATTCATTATCCTACATCGGACAACCATAGAAATGTTTACTTTCCGCTTAAAATTTCTTCCAATTATTCCACATAAGCTTATTAGGTCGAGGGGGAAAGTATTTTGTTATAAAGCATGACCAAATCCAAATAAATAGTGTTCTAAGTGATAGAATAAATGGTGAAAAGAAAAGTCCCAACTTTGCCTTCGAATCCATAACTGGAACATAACGCTTATTTTCCTATTTCTTGTAAAAATAACATTCTAAAAATAAAAGAAATTTCTTTAATGCATCATTTCATAAAACAACGAAATTTCCTATAGAGTTTTTGGTCGAATAAATTACTAATACAACATTGAATATGAATAACTTTAATTTTATATACTACATCAATTAAACACCATTCATAGAATATTCTTGAACAATGAGAGTTCTTCATAATCAATAAATCAACATATATTAAATACCGTCACCATGAGAAGGTGATTGTGATGTTGATCTTCAATCACAACTTGAGCAACGTCCTCTTGCTTGCAATTTCAACGATTTCATCGATACCTCCCAACCAATAATAGGGGTACTCTTTTTCTGCTTTAGCCCCTCGAGCCGCAAAGGGGTCTCACACATAAACAAAATGTAGCTCAAGATTTCCCTCACAAGGAGAGGCTTCCCCCTCTTATGCAGAGCTTGCAGCCCAACTCACACAAGTAAACTAGTCACATGAAAAATTTGATAACATTTTAGTCATCTCAAAGGATAATTAGTGTTATGAAAAAATGTGGTCGATGAAATTTGGATGTTACATACACCCCCTCTTGTTTTAAACTTTGTCCCAAAGTTTGTACAATCTAACAATGAAACCAATAAATATAGTTGCTACTAATCTATATATTAAACTTCAAAATAAATAAGGAAACTGTTGACACATCTCATGTGCGTCCTCCCAGGTGGCAGAATGTGGACTATAACTGTCCCACCAGACCTTGACTTGATCGATCAATCAATGCCGTAGTTGTCGAGTGCGATGGTCCAATATGAAGATTGGCTCCACTATGAGAGCACCCTCATCTGATACTTGCAATGAACTCAAACCAATAACATGTGACAGATCTGAAATATAATGACGTAAAATTGAAACATGGAACACATCGTGCATACACCTCAAAGAATCAGGTAAGGCTAGTCGGTAAGCCACATGTCCTTTGTTTTCTACAACCTCAAAAGGTACCACAAACCTTGGAGAGGGTTTAATTCCCTTTCCAATCTTAATCGAACTCTTATGTGGCTTTACCCGCAAGAACACTTTATCACCAACCTCATAACTACGGTCTATACGATGCACATTTGCATAACTCTTTTGTCGGTCTTCTGCTTCCTTAATCCTTTTATTTATGGTTCACATATGATCTTCCATTTCCTTAATCACTTATGGTCCCACCAGGACCCTATCTTCTAGTTGATCCCAACTCAAAGGTGCCCTACATGGTCATTTGTATAGAAACTCAAAAGGTGCCATCTTTATCGAACTCTGGTAACTGCTATTATATGCAAATTCTACCAATGGAAAAAAATGTTCCCATCGTTTTTGTTGATCCATCGCATACATTGAAAGCATGTATTCTAGAATTTGATTCGTTCTTTCCGTTTGTCCATCGGTTTCAGGGTGATATGTTGTACTAAAATTTAATTGTGTGCCCAAAGCCTCTTGGAAACTAGTCCAAAAATGTCCAGTGAATACTGATCCTCGATCGGATATTGTCTTCCTCGGTACACCATGAAATCTTACAATTTCATTAACAAAAATTCTAGCTATGTCAGGTGATTGATATGTCATATGTACTGGAATAAAATGCACACTCTTCGTCAAAGTGTCAACAACTATAAATATATAATCACGTCTCCTTGCCGTAAATGGAAATCCACCAATAAAATCCATCGATATAACTTCCCATTTCTATTTAGGAATCACATGTGGCTGTAGTAATCCCGTTGGATGTCGATGTTCAACCTTCACTTGCTGACATTCAAGACATCTCACCACATAGTTAACTATATCAGTTTTCATTTCCTTCCAAAAGAATAGTGGTTTGAGATCTGCCTTCATTTTCGTGACTCCTGGATGAGCCATATACACTACTCGATGAGCTTCGTTCAAAATTAATTTTATCATTTCGTCATTTGGTGGTACATAAATTCTACCATTATATCTTAATAGTCCGCCGCTATCCAAATAATAACCCTCATATCTAGGTATCATCATGGTATCTTGTATGATATTGTCTTTTACTTCCTTGTACCGATCGTCATCCATATGTAATGCTAAAACCGTTTCTCGAAGGTTCGTTTTTAGTGGTATTACTTAGAAAATGCATGGTCTCTCACTCAACGCATCTACTACTATGTTAACTGTTCCTTTAATGTAAATGATTTCAAAATCATACTCACTTAAAAGTTCTAACCAACGTATTTGTCGCACGTTCAAGTCACTCTGTGTAAAAATGTGTTGCAATCCACTATGATCAATTTTCAACTCGAATTTCCTTCCAATAAGGTAGTGTCTCCAAACTCGTAAAGCATAAACAATCACTAATAATTCCAAATTGTGTGTTGCATAATTTTCTTCAGGCCTTCTTAGTTTCCTTGAAATATATGCGATAACTCGACCTTCTTGCATTAGTACTCCACCCAGTCCTTCCTTGGATGCGTCAATGCATATTAAGAATTCCTTGTCCATATCAGGAACCTTCAATATCGATGTTGTTGTTAATAATTCTGTAAGTTTATGAAATGGTTCAGTGCATTTCTCTGTCCATACAAATTTCTTATTCTTCTTTTGCAATTCTGTGATTGGATTTGTTATTTTTGAAAAACCTTCGATGAAGCGTCGATAGTAACATGTTAATCACATAAAACTACGTACTTATTGCACATTTGTCGGTGTTGGCCATTCCATAATAGCCTCTACCTTCGCTGGATCCACAACGATACCTTCTCTCGAAATAATGTGTCCCAAATAGGGAATCTTTGTTTGATAAACAAAACATTTCGACAACTTTCCGTACAACTTGCTTTTTAAACATTGCAAAACTAATCTCAGATGTTCATCGTGCTCCTCTTTTGTCTGAGAGTAAATTAATATGTCGTCAATAAATGCCTGTACGAATTTGTCCAAGTATTCATGGAAAACCCCATTCATTAAACTCATGAATACACCAGGGGAATTTGTCAAACCAAACGATAATACAAAAAATTCATAGTGTCTAAATCTTGTCTTAACGTTGTTTTAGGAATGTCTTCCTCTTTGAGTTGCAATTGATGATATCCTGATCTCAAATAAATCTTTGAAAATACTATCGACACCTTCATTTGATCAAATAAGTCACCAATTCTTGGTAACGGGTATTGATTCTTAATTGTGGCTTTGTTTAATTGACGATACTCAATGCAAATCCTCCACGATCTGTCCTTCTTTCTTACAAAAATTACTCGTGCACCCCACGGTGATACACTTGGACGTATAAGTCATGTTATCCCTTATCCTAGGGATAACTAAGGAGATTATGCCTCGAGGCCCATAGGTCCTAGACATGGAGTACCGAGAGCCATATTTACTTGAGCTTTGCCCTAGAGGGCCCATCCTTTCTTCAACGCCTTCCATCTATCAACAACAACAACATCCATCCCATCAGCCTGGTTCTGAAGTAGGAGTGGGTCTTGCTCCATGAGGTAATGAGTCCAGGTATCATGGTATATTTCACTATGATTCTCAAAACATTTGAATATGTGCATTTAATTCTCTTTTGCTTCATGACGTTTGCTTGGACATTATGCCTTTTAACTTGCCCATACCTGTGGTGGGGTGACAGAGTGCCATAGCAAGTTGGTTCCCTTAGGATTGAGTTTCCATTGGGTGGGTCTATGAAAGGTTATCGTCTGTTCCTTCCATACTTATCACTTTTCATCTTTTTCCCTCTCATCTATCCCCTACATTGGTTCAGGCATTGGGTTTGACAAGTAGTAAGGGTTGTACCTTGCCTTGTGGGAAGAAGGGGCTAAAGGCCCAGAGGGTAAAAGTAGTTGAAAAAAGATAAAATCCAAGATCAAACCTTGAGATTCTTTGCCCAGGGATCCCCAAGAAAGCAATAAAAGGCTTCTCAATGAGAAAAATGGGGGACCCATAAAATAAAATGAAACTCAAGATTTAGTTGGTGGATAGGGGGTCTCATCATGAGCCAACCTATTAGGTCCATGGGCCTGTAGCGGTACAAAACTACTATTTATTTGGTCACCACGCCAAGGTAGTGGCTGTTGGTGGCATAACCAAGAGAAAGGGCATGTGATCAAATTTTGCTCAAAAATCAAATTGCTCGGAATTGCTTCAAAATAAACACGTGCGTAGGCCTCATCCTCATGATACCAATGCAACTTGAACAGGTTCAAACGGATGTCGTATGAGCGATATATTATGTTATGTTAATTTTTCCAAACAGACAATTTTTTTCTCACTGCACAGTCTGTACAATGTTGACATCGTAGCTGATCGTACAGTCCGTACGACCATACAGTGCTGATGTGGCAGGGTACAGACCCACACGTGGTAGGTGATGTGGTAGTGATGAGTTGGCATGCTAACTGGGAAGGCTCTATGGCAGACAGGTGGATGGATCCGGTGTATTGACACGTGTTGTTATTCTGGCAAGTTGTATGGTGCCACGTGGCCCAGTCGTGGGCTGCCATGTGGCACCTCTCTAGTGAACAAAAGTGGTGAATTACGCGGGGGTTGAACCTCCGACCTCCGAGGGACACGTCAAATATTTGGCAGGGCTTGGGCTACCAACCCGCCCGTGGGTGTTTCTTACACCTATAGTTTGTTTTTATTTATTTGAATTTATATGTTGGTATGGATGGCGGAGGAAAGGGTTGGGGCTTAGCCCCAACCCCTGGTTCAAACCCCGACACGTACACATACACCAACGACCACTACCATAAAATTTGGCACACACGCGGACCGTTACAATGGAATTTAGCCCCAGTCACATCACTCTTCACCATATGACCCTAGATCACGGAGGTTGCAACGATGTTGGTAAGTGCTAGTTTTCAGGTCGACGCTAGGCCACATGGCCCATGCGACCTTTACCTCCACTGGGAAAAGGGGCCAGTGCACAAATGGTCCTACAATTCCGCCTGTTTTGTAGGATTGTTGTGTGTTCTGGGTTTTTGGCACGGAAGACACACAAAGGCTGAGTTAGTTTGACAGTGGGTGCAAATTGGCGAGTAGGTACAACAAGCTTGAAGGGGAAAACTTCCAGGAGGTGCAACTTCTTCATTTTTTGGCCAAACCAGGTGCCGAAAAAGCCCAACTAGGGGTTTTTGGATGTTCTGGATCCACTGAAGCCATCTATTTTTTATTCTGAGCATTGTAGAAGCACTTTTTAAGCATGGTGAAAATGATCCAAGGGAAGCTGGACCAGGAGATGTAGCCCAAGAGACAGGTGAAATCCTTTATCATTTGTTGTGTTATGTGTTCATTATTGATGGTTTTTATATGTTTGATATGCTTCTCATGATTAAGTAAAAACTCATTAAACTTATGTGTTAGTAACTTAATCCAATTACCCAATCACATACCATTTTTACACTTGCAATTTAAAAGAGACAAATCTTCTTCATTTTCAGATCAGGTTGAAACAAACCCATTTAAGTTTTTAGATCAGGTCTCATCACGAGCCAACTTTCTCATCTATGTGAAATGCTTGTGGGTAACACTGTCACCATTGGTCACCACGCTAGGGTAGTGTCCTCCAACTATTCTCTTGAAAGAAAAAGCAACAAGACAAAGAGTAAAAAGGCATTGAATGGGCTAGGAAACAATTTCATCCATGACAAGGTGCAACTCACCCTCTACAGAGGCACCCACAGGTAAGACCTACATTTCCCTGTTATCACTGCACCCCTTGCCCAAACATCCCCTACACCATCTCATGCATTTACATGGCCTAGTTTGGTCTTCACTTGGAAACACCCCACACCTAAGGAGAATTAGCCTAATAAGACATCCTGAAACCCTCTCCAAACCTAGTTTGTTTAATAACATAACATATTTGATCACTTGTCTGGGAAAAGGGCGGTTTAATGCACATGTTTTGGTAACTTGATTATTAGATGTGATTGACATTGCTATGATCCCATGGAGGTAGTACTTGTTGTTGCTATAGGACCATGCCCGACGGACAGGTACATATGGGGAGATGATCAACTCATACCTCCATAGGGATAAAAGCCCACTAGATGGATGTTGAGACCCCAGCTAGGGGAAAAGAGATACCAGAGGCTTGCACTAGAGAAAAGGGAGGACGTTCCACCAGAGGCACTTTGGCAGGCCTGGATCGAGGGGGGTCTTTCCCTCCCACCATGACACTGACCCTTGAAGGCCCATGACATCATCATTCTGAGCCTTGATGTCATCCAATTGGGGTTTTAGGCACGAGGACAGCTTTGGTTGGCACGTATGACAGTTCTTGAGGGGTTTTGAGCCCCAACGTTTCACTTTGGAGGCCTAGAATTCCAAGAGGGGGCCCAATGTCACCCTAGGAAGGGCATGACGTCACCTTAGGAAGGGAATGATGTCACCCTAAAAATATAAAATTAGGGCTTTTAATGTCAATTTTATGTCAAACTAGATTTTTGATGTAAACTGGCCATGTCGGCCTTTTTTGACCTAAAATGTAATTACAGGTCATTTGTATTGTATAAATAAGAGATCAAACTCTCATTTTTATTGATCATCTTTCACTCACACTAGTGTGAGGTCTGAAATTCAACCTCTTTTAAGGCTTATTGGCTGAACTAAGTGGTGCACAACTCTTGGAGGGAGCTTCTATTGGTGTATTTTTGCATTTTCATGGTGTAAAGTCTTCAACTAGGGTCTGTGACTAGATTATTCTTGGTGAAGTAAGTAGAAATCTGCAATCCTTCTTTCTTTTGAATTGTTATGGTATCTTTTACTTGTTCATTTTATAAGATTATGAAATTGCTAGTGTGAAACCTTAGGAGAAAAGCACATGTTATTGTCCTTCTCTTAATAACTCTTCACCTACTTGATTTTTCTAGAAGACACCTCCCTTGAAGGATATACTAGAGCCCTACCTTAGTATAACCCTAGTACTATTGCTTCATTAATCTTTCATATTTTATTTCAAGCTTGACCTAAAGAAGAAGGAAAATCGCTAGGGCCTAGGGTTACCTACTTCCTAGCAACTTTTTCCTTCTAGGTTTTTTTGGATGATTGAGGACTTAGGTTACTAACACATAAACCATCCTCCCTCTTTTATTTAGTTCACCCATTATCATTTGTTTCCCCTAAGAATCGTCGCTACAATAACGACTCCATTTACCCTAAAGGCACTAGTTCATACCTTACAAGTGATTGATTGACTAAAACAACCTTTAAACCATCTGCTTCAAGATCTTTACTAACCATTTCTAACCTTAGATTAGACTAACTTACTAACTATCTTGCTGTTGTTGCAAAATATAGCTACAACCATCTATGACAACAAAAAAAGCATCTTAAAAGCAAGTGTTAAAGCTGATTTTACATTGCCTTCATTACTTCTGAAAAATACTAGCATTTGCCAAGTTTAGGTCATTATTGAAGCTTTATTGAGGCATAATTGTGAAGCTATTATTGTATATACATTGTTGTTATAAATATTTCTGTTGCTTCATATTTTATATCAGCTTATGCTTTTATTCAAAGTCTATGGTTTTATGAAGCACAAACATCAATTGGTACTTCCAAATAATGTTTTTCTTGTTGTCTTGTTCTAGGAAGGTACACTTAAGCCATACTTTAATTCATCTTATTAAAACTTTTGGGACTTTCTGATCAGAGTGACTTGTGAGGGGGGAGGAACTTTCTTGATAGTCTTACCTTAGCCTTCTCAAAACCCCAGGTCACCGAGGACGTCTCCCCTGGGGTGCTACCCCTAAAGAGAAATAGGTGTCTTGTTTAGGTGAAAGTGATAGGACAACCTCTTGTTACACCAATTTATTGATCACTTGCCTTTGGCTTTCGGCAAGTACAAATTGCGCGATAACAAGTCCCAAATCTAACAATTCCTTCAATTGCATCTTTAACACTTGTAATTTAGGTGTCGACATCCGATAACGCGTTCTTGCAATTGGTTCTGTTCCGGGTTTTAGATCTACAGTAAATTCCAATTCTCTTTTAGGCAGTACACCCGGTAGTTCCTCAGGAAAAACATCATCAATCTCTGATACTACCAGAAAGTATTCCAATCTTTCTGTGTCACCCTTTTCTTTACGGGCTAAAATGGCGTACAACTTACATCCTTTGCGCATATTTTTCTTCAATTGTAGGGAAGTAATAAATCTTAGCGACACTCCTTGGTTTCGTCTTACAATTACTCTATTATATCCCAAATAATTGATTAGGCTTAATATTTTTGTATTATAGTTAAGTATTGCATTGTACGATTCTAACCAATCTATTCCAATCACAATGTTGCAGGATCCTAAGGTTGTGGAAAAAAGGTTTTCACTTGCGACAAATTCTCCCAGATTAATCTTACAATATTTAACCTTTCCTCCAACTTTTTGCTTGGCTTCAGATGCCAATTCTACATATCTAAACTCGTCTCATTCGACTTCCTTCACCTTAACTCTTTTAATCACAACACTAGAAATGAAACTCTCAGTAGCTCCTGGATCTATCAAAATACTAAACTATTGATCATATATCATACCTTAATTCTCAAGCATTGTAGATTGATGCTCAGCCTGGTGGTTATTCACCGTTGCATGAATCCTATGGGCCTTTCCCAGATCTCCATATGTCCTGTTGATCTAGTAGCTCTCGCCTTCTCTATAGGACAATATCTCTGATAGTGTGGTTCTCCACAAGTCCAACATTTGTTCTTAGGGTCGTTGCTCCTAGTTCCAGAGGAAGAATCTATTGGTCTAGGGTTCTGAGGTCTTGATTTGTTCTGTGAAATAGATCTATACTATTGTTGTTGCTGAGGACGACACTATTGTTGCTACGATGGTGCTCTATACAAAGTTCTCTGATTGGTAGCATGTCTGCATGGTATAGAAAATATAGGTCCTCTAGGTGTATCATGGTGCGCAAAAGTCTGTCTAACGGGTGCCTGTTGCTGCGATGCTCTATCTGGCGTCTCTCCTGTGTGCATGGAAAGGTTCCTACCCTAACATCCACTGTTAAATTCTTCCTCAGTGATAGAAGCTTTCCGTAATACATCGTGCAAATTATGAGTCATCATAATCCTCACATTAGCACGGATGTTGTAGTTGATAACAAAAACAAATGTTGTAGTTGATAACAAAAAAAAACTTATTCACCTTTAACTTTTCAGTGTTCAACTATGGAGCATATCTGAACAACTCCATAAATCTAGCCTCATACTCATGTACTGTATGACTTCCCTCTCATAAAGAATTGAATTCATTAAGCTAACTCTCAGTGAACTCATCAGATAGGTATCTCTCTCGGAATCGTTCCTTGAACAATTCCCAAGACATGTCTTCAATGGCCATGTTCAGCTGTGGTAAGAGTGTCTTCCACCAAAGAAGCACACTCCCTTTCAGTTGAAAGACTGCCATACAGACCTTCATGTTGGAGGTGTAATCGCGCAATGCAAAACACATTGCCATATTCTCCAACCAAGATTCAATGGCTAATCCATCCGTGGAACCCCAGAACTCGAGAAATTTTACCTTCTCGAGTTCTCTATGAACACTACTACTAGCTACAAGAGGGCGTTGCGAACCCTCATTGGGTACATATTCCCTGCCCTCATCACGATCAAGGCAATTTATCAACGCCTCTGACATCCTTTTAAAAGACCTCATCATACCCATGACATCGCCCACTACAACATGCTCCTGCTCGGTAGTATGCTCTTCTCCCTGTGGAGGAGACCCCTCACATGTAGATGTACTCGGAGGAGGCATATCTCTTCCTCCCGCACCCCGATATCTACTCATTCTCTGTCCTCTAACCATGATACCTTCCATGAAACAAATTCAAATTATATTAATGATATATCTTAATGTAAACAAATGCATTGAAAGTTGTAACAAGTCCTATGTCGCAGAGTAGAACTCGACTCTGATACCATATGTAAAACCCCTCTAATAACCTAAACATCAGTATGTAAGCAAATACAATGAATGTTGTTGTTTTTTATTTTATTTCAGAATAACTTGTCAAATTACACAACTAATTTGAACATTTCAAATGTGTAATTAAAGCAATATATATGTAATATTTTCAGTTACCCCTTGAACATAGAAGTAATATTTTCATCAATTTTATTCTTGTTCATGCTCATTTCTTCAA
>ML805967.1:212941-231626 GCA_009831015.1 Picea engelmannii | reverse complement strand
TTTTTGGAGCATGTTAGTGTTGATGAAGGTGTTGGAAATTTCCAGCCATCTTCTTGTTTAGATTTTCGTGAAAGTGCATGTAATTTTTAGCTAGAAAGTATGTTTTTGGTGTTGGAAATTGTATGGAACAACAAGATTAAGTTTAGGTTTTATGATAGTCATTTCTAACCACCAAATAGTGAGCAAAATTTTGTTTCCAAATCTGAAATTTCATCTCATACTCCATCCTCATGCTTGGTAGAAGATAATTTATTATTGGATCAACCTACATCCTCAATGCTTGAGGGTGTTGGTGATATTTTTTTATGTATATCAACCTTTGGAGAGGCACATATTGGGTAGTTTGGAGGTTGATGATTGGCTACCATATTCATGTTTCAAATCATATTTTAGCCCTATCCAACAACGAGTATAATTAACATGTAGTGGAGCATGCTATCGTGATGATGATGTTTGTATTGACTGTCATTTATATGATTGTACTTCATTTTGTCGCCATGTTTTGAAAAAAATTCCAGCATACATAGGATTGATCCTTGATGTAGCTTTGTTTTGGTTCATTACCAAACACAAGGGAAGATTTTCTAGCCTTGAGAAGATGCTATGGTGGCTACATTAGTTATTTGATTTCACTTAGCAATTGTACTTTCCTATATTAGAATAGTGTCATGTAGGTAGATTAGAAGATGAATAAGCTCTAGAGAACAAGTAGAGTAGGATTGTAGTTTCATTTCTTCCTAGGTTGATTTTGCTGATATTTGGCTCCATTCCTTTTAGCCTTGCATTTCATGAGATTTTGGCTCATCTCTTGCTTTTGAGCCCTACATTTCATATAGAAAATAATGGCTTATTTGTTACTTCATGTAGAATATATATATATATATATATATATTTTTTTTTTTTTGCATTTCATTGCACATTATATGAGACTTGCATTTAGGGGTGTCATGGATATTGTCTTTCCATTATATGGTGTCAAGGTGAGATTCTCACCTTGTCACTTGATCTTATCACTCCCATGCTAAGTTTCATCAAGTACCAAATATTTTTGAGGTTCTTATGTACTCCCAGAAGATTACATGTCTCTATGTTGGAGCCCATTGTTACACCATATTTTGTATGGGGTGTCCAAGGACGATTTCATGACACCTTATATGATGACACTTATGGAATTTATATAAACCCGTTGTAGATTAGGGGAACTATCATTATGCACATGTTATCCTTGGTGCTAACCTTTTTCTTTATATGAATCTCGACCAACAAAGGGGAAGGTGTCATTCATGGAGGATGACTTGGCATGATCAGTTTGTCATGCCCTTTTCACTCTCATCAACATATCAGATGGATTGGTTATGTTGGTACCATTCGTGGAGGTTGCTTCAGTTGCATATTATGTATCTTTCATCTTGTTGGAGGTGCATTTCTTTGGTTGATCATTGTTGAAGAGACCATATTGTTATTTCCCCTTGCTCTTGATGTTCTAGTCACTACTTACACTGGGTTGTAGCATGGTGGGTTCGAGTCTTATTCCTAGTTATTGTGTCTTCTAGCATGGTGGGGTACTTTCCTAGTTATTGTATCTTCCAGTATCACATAATCATTTCATCATATTCCCATTCCTAGAGGGTGCATGAGTCATTTAATCCATATTCATAAAGGTTACTCTCTTCATAATTAACCTTTCATTTTCCATTTTTCATTATTTCACCATTTTCGTGTGTGAACACATCAAAGTGGTTTGAGACATTTTTATTAATAATTAATTAAACCCAAACCTTAGTTTGAGTGTTACATTATTGGGGTATTTATATTCATATGTTATAAACCTTCATTGAGGCACCATTCCCCAAGTTTCATCTTAAGATGTTTTTAACCATTCACTAGGGAATGTAACTTTATGTTCCATGTGGTACCACACATGAGGGTATCACTCCCCCCTTGGCACACATATTGATGCAAAAAAGAGAGAAAGAGAGAGAAAGAAAAAAGAAAAGAAAAGAAAATTATGATTTGTTAATTATTCCCCCCTTTATCATATCATTATTATCCCTTGTCACACATGTTGAGGAGGCGGTTGAGCTTTGCACATGGTTTGAGAGGTTAGTTATGCATGCACCCTAGTCTTTTATTCACATCCATTTACATTCATTCACATCCACTCACCATTTCCTTTATCCACATACCTTGATTCCTCTTGACACATATTCCAAGGTGATTTATTCACATCCATTTACATTCATTCACATCCACTCACCATTTCCTTTATCCACATACCTTGATTCCTCTTGACACATATTCCAAGGTGATGCACTCCACTAGAAGGGTCCACATTCACCTTTGGATGAGTCTTGTTCACACATTGTTTCACCTTGTTGAAGCTTAAAGTGACTATGAACTGGTTGAACATTTATTTGATGGTATGTCCACATTGGAGAAGGTGTTTCACATTCTCTTAGGGAACACTCTTCCATGAGATTATTTTATTATTTTTTGGGGGAAGTTACAACTACTTTGACTCCTTATCTAAGGTGCCCCTCTTGTGCAATAATACTTTATATTATTTCTTAGATAATAACCTCTTGGAATGTGCATCACTCTTTTGGAGATCTCATGTGGAGAGAAAAAATATTATTTGAAGACCAATTCATATTCATATAATATTATTTTATTTGAGTTTGACTAATCAACTTTGATCACTATGATATTATTATTTTATTATGAGGTGGTTGAGGTTAGAATTCTATAAATAAGAGGTTCCGCTCATTTGTAATGGTGGTTGTTGTTGACTGAGATAATATTAGAGCATTACCTCTTCTTGGAGAAAATACTTTGGAGTTCATTTTATTTATATGTGTGAGGCCACTATGTGAGCATTTGTTGGTGATTGGATCTTTTGCATGCAAGCTAAGGGATTGAACCAATGTCATCTTGGCAAGATATCTACTTCAAATGGTGAATAATTAGGTGTGTTTTTTTCTTCTTCCTTGTTATTAGTCCCTGTCATAGGCATAGAGGGACTATAGCGATCGATAAATCGTTGACTTCATATTAGTCTGTCCTTTGACCACAAATATTACATTATTATCTATTGTTGGAACCAGGGAACTGAAAACATGGATTTTCATATAAAAAAAAGTACCATATTTGTCATGATTTGATTGGACAAGGGATTGGAGGTCTTATTGTCGGCTTCGCTATTCCCAATGTTATATATGTTGGCATATCCAAAGTATTTGATCGTATATGGTCTTTTTGAATCATATATTTTGTTATGCACTCGTCAAAGGTGGATTAATGCTAACATTAATTTGAATGTTTGGTTTAGCATTTTATGCTAGGTAAATTTATGGCTATATTTGATATGGTGGCATATCCAAAGTTTGGCCTTCCAATACATTCTCTGGTGTTCGAACTATTGTTACAAAAAATATAATAATTTTTTTGGGATACGTCAGAAACCTGCCACATTGAATTTTTTTCTTAAATGTTTATAGAGCATTTATGACAGACTTAAATGTTTACCTAACAGGCTTGGTAGTGTTGAATGGTTACTTAACAGGCTTGTTACAAGACATTTTCTTCCGTTTTTAAAATTTATATGCTCCAGCGGCATTGCTGGTTCACTGGTCCATGCTTGTTTTTTGCATGGCACTGATTTTTTATTTGCATGTTGTTGTTGTTCTTGCTTGCCTGTTCGTGTTGTTGCAGTTTGCACGTTTGGGTTTCTGCAATCACGATTGGAACAACATCATTCATGGGGGAGTGGTTGCTTCTTGCTTCTTTCTTCGTTGTATCTTGTTTATTGTTGCTTTATTTGACTTTGCAGGGTTCCGGTCCTACGCATGCACTTGGGCCTTTTGGTGCTTCTTAGATAGGTTCTTATTTGGTGCTTTTTCTTGTTTGCCCAGGGTTTGCAATGTTGGGATGCTGCATCTACAGTTGGATCTTTGGTTACATTTTTTTGCAGTGGAGTTTGCATAGAATACTATTAAGATAAAATAACAGACTAAAAAATTGCACACGATGTAAATTGCATCTCTTATGCATTGAAGCAGAGTTTGTCGGCCTCAAAGTATATTTCATAGCTACCGATGCATTTTCCATGGATTCTGTGTTACTATGGTTTCATAGTTATGAGAGTGCCTTTTGCTATGTGGGAGATACAACTGTTCTCTCCCTTTTATTTTCCTCTTGTAAATTGTGTTTATGACTCTATAGTTTCTCGCATTTTTGTGGTCATTCCAACCGACCGTCGTTCGGTTGCATACTTAGCCAGTTTTATGGACGCGGCTTCATGAATAGGTCCTATTGAACTATGACAGGTCATGTTCAGTGTATACATTATCTTTCCCGAATTAGTTTTCTTTAAAAGAAGGGCTCCTTAACAGAAGAGAATGCAATTTATGAAATTATAGGTTTCCTGGACAACATAGGTTAATGATCGCGGGTTCTCGGGGTGGCGGGATGAAAATTGGGCTTATGTTGTTCCATGCCCTGAAAATAGCATGGAGAGTTTCACGATCATTCCGACCGACCGCCGTTCGGTTGCATACTTAGTCAGTTTTATGGACGCGGCTTCGCAGATAGGTTGTATCGAACTATGACAGGTCGTGTTCGATGTATACATTAGTATTCCCGAATTAGTTTACTTTAAAAGAAGGGCTCCTGGACATAAGAGATTGAAATTTATCAAATTATAGGTTTCCTGGACATCATAAATTAAACATAGGAAATATGTAATTTTATAAGTAGATATATAAAGCATGCACGAAGCCCTCATCCCATACTTAGCCAGTTTTTGCAGCACGAGTTCTCGAGGTAGCCGGCTGAAAATTGACAATTGGAGAGTTCCGCGATATACAAATTGACAATCGGACTTGCGGACTATTTGAATTTAAAGGGCCTCATGTCCAAAAAATTTAGCATTCTCAAAATAGTTTACTTTACGTACATTTTACATACGCTGGTGGACAAAAACACACAAAAAAAATAGTAAGCATTTTTTGGATTGCGGGTTCTTGGGGTGGCAGGCTCTAAATTTGGCTTCTGTTGTTTTGTGTCCTACAAATAGCACAGAGAGTTCCATGATATACAAATTGACAATCGGACTTGCAGACTATTTGAATTTCAAGGGCTCATGTCCAAAAAAATTATCATTCTCGAATTATTTTTCTTTACGTACGTTTTACATATGCTCGTGGAAAAAAATAGAAAAATAGTAGTAACATCTGTTACATAGGGCCCCATCCCCGCTACCTTTAGCGCTTCCCAATACACATTAAATATGCTTTCAAAAGTCAGACCCGACCAGATAGGTTCGAAAAGATGGGCTTTAATAACTGGAAAGCTCGAGGACATCTCCCATTAAAATGAATAGACAAACGAATATTATGGGATCTGGTAATTTCTTTTTGCCTGCATTTTGAATTTGCGAAAATAATTTATTTTTATTTTTTTGCTTGTGCAGTTTTAGTTTTCTTAAAAGCTTCAGCATAGTTCACAAACGTGTCACTCACAGAGGCCTTGACGTCATGTCCCTCTTTAATATTGTGCATATCTTAGATGTCAGATTTGAGAATCTGCTCGGATATGAGAATTTTAATACGTACTGCTAGTCACTATTCAATGTACATATTCAAAAGATTGGCTTTAATAAGCGAAAATATCGAGAACATCTATCATTAAAATGAATCAACAAAAAATCTACGGACGATCATCCAACGTTGATTTTAAATACTTATTGTCATTTCTCTCTATCATCAAAGAGTTGCGCTTTAGGGTGCCTTCGTTCTAATGTTCCTGGTCATGGACATGTAAGACAACTTAGAGATGCGATTGAGGGGCAGATGAAAGAGGAGATACTGGTTTTATGTGACATGAGCTTTGAGTAAAAATAAAAACTCTGTTATACAAGAGAAACTCAGAGAGGACGAAAAAAAAAGAACAAGTATGTTCTAGTTGGTGTCCTCCCTATGTTAGATGCTTTGGTTGGTTGAAAAGGATACCTGGAGATTTGTTTGTTGAACTTCTTTGTTTTCTTGCTGGGAATTGTAATGGATTTTGAGGTCACGTGCAAAATAGTTCTTCGTTTAAGTATATAACTTCTTCCAACAACACAGATTTGGAAAGTGTATCAAATTGTACAGATCCCACAAGAATTTGTCTTCCTCGGGGGTGACGCATTTATAGTGGCTTGCAAAATGGCATGTCATGTCCGTAAATGACGCGAAATATTACTCCATTTGCAAATGTAACCAGAGGCGGGTAACATAAACTGTATATGACATATTATCACTACAAAAGTTTCTATTTCAAAGTTTGATGAGCTAAATGTGGGTCTGGTAACCGAATTGACAAAAATCCATGTTCTTTGTCAAAGTTTGTTCGGTTTCATCTGGATGTAGTTGCAAACTCCACATATTTGGCGTCACCTACGAACATTTTAGACCTTTCTGTGGGCCACCATACCTCCACCGTTACGAGGAAAGATATATTCTGATGCCATTTGCAACATTTGATACACTTGCTAGACCTGTGTTGGTGCGTTCTGCAGCATTTGATGCACTTTCCACACCTCTGTTGCCCGAAGAAGTTATGTACCTCAACAAATTTGCATTTTGCATCTGGGTTGGACGTTTCTTCCAATTTATTGTAATAAAACAAAGAAGTTCAACATACAAATCCTCAGGCAGGCTTTTCAACCAAACAGATGATCGAATACAAGGAGAATACCAATCACTATGTACTTGAATATTTTTCCCCTGCCATAACTGTTGTGACATAAAACGACTCCGTCCACTTTGAAATCGGCTTGAATCACATTTCTAAGTTGTCTCAAATGTCAAGGGTCAGGAACATTGCAAGGAAATCACCTTAAACCCCAACTTTTCGACGACAGAGGGAAATTAATACTTGACAAAGAATGGAATATTGAATAAGCAACCATTGCAAGCAGGCCATATCTGGAAGAGACAAGGTATTCAAAAAACTGGGATAGATGTACTTGGCAGCACTGATTAAGTACAAAACCCAAAATTGATATTTAACTCGTTTTTTACGAATAACGAGTTTGAATGTCAAGAAAACTATCAAGAAGATTCATCAATGCACATATTTTTTTATTGGTCGAAGGCAGGCGAAATCGCAATCGTTGTCGCAAATAGCCTCAGCTGTATTTTGTAACCCATCTTATTTGAATATAAAATAATTTCGGTTTATTTTTTAATAGTATTTTCCAATTTCTAGTATTTGTTTTAATTATATTTTGTACCTTCTTCCCCTATGTCATTAAACATGAACGACAAGCTTTTCTTTATGTTGCCCACTACTTCAATCTAAATAAAGCATGGTCTGTTCTTTCTTTACATTTTACATTTAAGAATATTTTTTCATAAGCCATACTTATGTGGCATCGACCCTATATTTAAAGAAAGAAATTGGAGGACCCATCCTGCTTCCATTCTTCAGGTTTCGTAAATAGAATGAATTAATGAGTTACAACAAGGCGACTGAACTGTTGACGCAATGTTCCTGTTCAATATGTTGGATATATTGCAGCTTCTTCTATTTGATAATATCAATGCATATATACTAATATCAATACTATTGGAATAAATACAAAAAACTTCCTCTTCGGCAAAGCTTAGGCAATTATGTTTGGGTTTGCGGTATTAAACAACTATGTTCCATGTTTTGTCATATACATCTTGCAGCCAAAGAACTTCCATAGTCTACAATTTATGCTTTAATTACTTAAGTCACACCAAATTTTGATTGCATTTAATGTAATTTAGATGTTGATGTTTATGAAGAGTCGGTGTTTGCTCATGTCATTGCAATTAATACAAGATGAATAGATGATAAGGAGTTTATCTCGTTGAGACCACAATGCAAATTCATGTTTCTTGTTGCTCTATGTACATCTTGCAGTCAAAATTTTCGTGGTTTCAACGAAATTTGCGAACCGAAGAGTATCTTGCAAATTGGGAGATCATTTGCATTTGAAACAGAAACAATCCATTAATATATATTAGTATGAATACTATTCAGATAAATATGAAAACTTTCTCCATTGATAGATACTAGTATGAATACTACTGAAATAGATATCAAACCTTTGTCTTGGCCAATACTTAGCCAGTTATCTGGGCACCAGGTCCCGGGTTCGCGGTACCCAGCACCTATGACCCCTGTTTCGTCAAATACATATAGTAGCCAAAGAACTTCAATGATCTATAGTTCATGCTTTTACTAGTGAGAACCCAACTGCTTATCGTTCCGGTATATACATCTTGCACTCAAAACATCTGTGATCTACAATTCCACTGTAGGTTCCTCGTATACATTAAATTCGCTCAAATTATTTGTTGTTGCTTTCCATCCCCAACAACTTTGCGTCCTTCCTGATATACATCAACAATGCTCTTACTCGTGACAAGTGGACATAGTGGTACAAAAGATACTTCCGTGATCTGCAATTTATGCCTTAACTGGTGAGAACTCAGCACGGGTTCGAAAGCATTTGCATTAATAATCAAACACTAGATGTTCTTTTGCGAGATACTTAGTTCTTTTTCCCTTGTCTTCTTCTTGTGTATTATCGCTTTCTAGTTATATACTTAGTCGTGTTTCTATGATCGCGGGTTCCAACGTTGGCGTGTTGACATATCTTCATCTCCATCTATATCCTCGCATGGAAAATTGGACCGCCCACTGTTTATTTTCATACTTAGTGAATTTTATGCCCGCAGTTTCCGAGTTGGCGCAACTGAACTCTGCTGCTTCTTGTTTCGTCATATACATCTACCACTCAAAATTTTCATGATCTACAATTCCACTGCGAACTCCTCCGTCATTTTTTCCTTATTTTCTTCCCGTGTATTATGGGACTATAAAATATGGACATGATATTTTGTAGAGCATGTACGAATTCCGCATTCCATACCTAGCGACATTTTGGATTGCGGGTTCTCGGGCGGGCGGGTGGGCTCAAAATTGGGCCTCCATTGTTTCGTGCCCTACAAATAGCACCCAGAATTCCGCGGTATACAAATTGACAAGCAGACTATCTGACTCAACATTGCACTTCCATTGTTCTGTGTCCTCCAAATAACGCTCCCAGTTTCGCGATATAGAAATTGACACACAGAATGCAGGGCTGGCGGGGTGGAGATTTCCATTGTTTACGGATGCTAATCCCTATGAAGTATCTAACAATATCTAAAAAATTATTTTAAATACTAAATTAGCTCTTAGTAGTGACAAATGGACACAGAGGTACGAAACAGTTGGGATTGCACCCTCCGCAATATACAAATTGACTACCGGATTCCAACATCGTCCGCTCTTCCATGTTACAAATTATGCATTCAAATGTTCAGAGTGATACAATTAGAACGTCGGGGCCTCGCCTCCTCTGCAGACACCTTCTCAAACTGTTTTGTATCCTCTTGTTTTCGGGTTTACGAAATGTGCAACTCCAACATTGGCGGGTTGACATATCTTTATCTCCATCTATATAATCAGACGACGAATCCGACCGACCGCTGTTGCTTTCCATACTTGGCCAATTTTATGTCCACGGTTGCCGGGTTGGCACCAATTTCATCTCCATCTATATCATCGCATGGCGAATTGGACTGCCCATTGTTCCTTTTCATACTTAGTGAATTTTATGCCTGCGGTTGCTGAGTTGGCACAATTGAACTTTGTTCCTTTTTGTTCCGTTATATACATCTTCCACTCAAGATTTCCGTGATCTACAATTCCACTGCTAACTACTCCATCCTTTTTCCCTTTTTTTCTTCCTATGTATCATGGGACTACAAAGTATGGACATGATATCTTATAGAGCATGTACAGATTTCACATTCCATACCTAACGACATTTTGGATCGCGGGTTCTCCGGCGGGTAGGCTCAAAATTAGGCCTCAATTTTTGCGTGTCTTACAAATAACACCCAGAATTCCACGATATACAAATTGACAAGCGGACCTGCGGACTGGTTGACTCAACATTGCACTTCTATTGTTCTGT
This sequence comes from Picea engelmannii, assembly GCA_009831015.1. NCBI lineage: Eukaryota > Viridiplantae > Streptophyta > Pinopsida > Pinales > Pinaceae > Picea > Picea engelmannii. Next base: position 221,587 of record ML805967.1, on the reverse strand, counting down.
GTCCTCCAAACAACGCTTCCAGTTCCGCAATATACAAATTGACACACGAAATGCAGGGCTGGCGGGGTGGAGATTGCCATTGTTTACGAATGCTAATCCCTATGAAGTATCTAACAATATCTAAATTTTCAATACTAAATTAGCTCTTAGTAGTGACAACTGGACACGGAGGTACGAAACATGTGGCATCACACCCTGCACAATATACAAATTGACTACTGGATTCTGACATCGTCCGCTCTTTCGTGTTACAAATTATGCATTCAAATGTTCGGAAAGATACAAGTTGAATGTCAGGGACTTGTGTCTTCTGCAGACATGTTGTCATCCTGTTTTGGATCCTCCTGTTGCCGGGTTCATGAAATGTGAAACTATTGGATACTGTTTCGGGTTGGCATCAAGCTTTGTTGTACCACGGTTCACAAATGTTTCAAAGTATCTGTCGCTACCTCAGTTGGCATCCGACCCTCCACAATATACAAATTGACTACCAGGTTCACATCTTGTACTCAAAATTTCCGTGATCTACAATTCCACCGCAGAGTCCTTTGTCCTTTTCCCCTTTTCTTCTTCCCCTGTATTATGGCTCTTTGGTTATATACTTAGTCGCCTTTCTATGATCGTGGGTTCCAGCATTGGCGGGATGAAATATTTATCTCCATATATATAATCACACGAGGAATCTGACTGACCGTTATTGCTTTCCATACTTGGCCAATTTTATGGTCGCAGTTGCTGGGTTGGTAGTCACGAACTCTGCTTCTTCTTGTTTCGTGATGTACATCTTGCACTCAAAACTTCCGTGATCTACAATTCTACCATGGAATCCTTGAACTCACAAGCTTCACTGTACCATGGTTCACAAATGTGCTTCCTAATATACATTGGTTATGCTCTTACTAGTGACTCTTGCAAGTGACAGTTGCACACAGTAATACGAGACAGTTCGCATCCAGCCCTTTGCAATATAGAAATTGACTACCGACCGCTGTTGCTTTCCATACTTGGCCAATTTTATGGCCACGATTGGCGGGTTCGTGGTTTTGAACTTTTCTTCTTGTTGTGTCATGTACATCTTGCACTTAAAGCTTCTGTGATCTACAATTCCAGCGCGGGCTTGTCGAACTCGCAAGCTTCACTCTACCATGAATCACAAATGTTTCAAAGTATCTCTCGTTGTCTTCCATCCCCACTAACTTCCTATCCTTTCGGCTATCCTACCATACCCTCTTCGTTGTTACGCGTATTGCACTCAAAAAGTTCAGAGACATACAATTTGACCCTCGCGCCCTCACCTTCAATGATTGTACCTTGCAACCCTATCTTGTAGCTGTTTTTTTCCTGTGCCCGCAACCTCCATACTTTCTTACTATGAAATTATAAACCTTTCATGCTAACAACTAACCATGCAGGAACCATCAACATTGTCATTAATGGGTGAAACGCTCGAGGAGATCTCCCACTATTACTCATTAAACCAAGATGTGTGGAGAGTTATTTCGTCCCTTTCGATTGTTCATCTCGAACACGCGTCGTCGTTGTTGGGCCGCTCAAGAAATCTACAATGCTTAATCGTTGATTGCAATATCTGCCATGTTCGCATTTCTATGTATGAAATTACTAGTGTTTAATGTTAACAAAGCATCATGCAATAGCCATGAAAATTGTCATTAATCAACGAAAGTCTCGAGGACATCTCCCATTCACATGCTTTGGACCAAAATTTGCGCAGGGTTATATTATCCCTTCCAACTTTTCATTTCATTCATCGTCTGGAGCAAACAAACGTTCTTGTAGACTTATGGCAGCAGGTCGAAAACAATTTTGTGGAGATACAGTAAATATGTTCGCACATGAGGACCAAAACTTCTAGTGGTCCAGGGCATACTTTTACTATTCATCCCATTCCGCCCAGAACAAAGTGATTTGGACCTCTGGAATTGCCCATGCAGGCTACGTCCCCGAGGTTTTTGACTGTAAGGAGGTGGTCTCTTGGTGCACCAAAAAATATATTCCAGGCCAAAGAATTATTCCACTGCGCAACCATTCTCTTGTTTCTTTGTCACCTTAGGTCTTCCGCAAGATGTTAAAATTGTCGAAGCCAACATTGACGTTTAGAGGATAAGACTACAAGCAGTTTCTAGGAAAACATGAAAACGGGTTGGACATCTTAGTCGACTTCCTCGAAGACCCGACAACAGTTCCTAAAGATATCACAAGGTTGCAGGTAAGTTCCTTTAGAAATCCATTCTAGGAAATTGTTTGGTTGTTTACAAGAATAACGGGACAGACATCCACGACAAGAATTTCCCATATAATTATTTATATTTTGTATTTCACAGTCAAGGAACAATACCTTTTCGATTGGGGGAAGCTAATCTCCATTGAGCTCTGTTCCCAGTTGTCACGATTCAAAGAATCGAATAAATTTTATATGTCATCCTACTTGATTTTCGCAATTGTGCGTTGCTGCCCATTTCCAAAACTTTTTCTTTCCAATAAAATAAACTGTGGATTCGACCCTGTAACATTCTGGTACGGGGCCCTGTTGAGGCACAAGGCCTCCCATTGTTTTTATGAAGTTTTTAATGGCTTTGTCTCAGTTTTCAAATATTTACTGTTAAGCAAGGATGCTCCGCGGATGTCTAGCTAGGCAACCAAGTTTTTGAACAGGAAGGGCACACTTGAGCAAGAGGAAAATCACAGTGTCCTCATGGTCTTTGGCTCTAAGGAAAATCTTGTCTTCCTTCCATGCCACATCATGGATAAGATGTTTGTTGTAGAAATAACAAGGCAATACAACCACTGGTTGCATTTTTTCCATGACAAGAAAAAAAACCAGTTCATTCCTCTGCCCTGGAAAGTCAGAGACTTCGTGCATAGAAACATTAATAAGATTGACGAGTTTTCTGCTCATTTCAAGAAATTGAACCTAACATATGTTGAAAGGCTAAAAGGATTCGACCCTAATGGCATTTTTCGAGAACATTTATTGGTTGTTGGATTTAACACCTCTTTTATCCATAGACACCTGACCCAAGACAAAGACAGCGTCGACAACAATCCTGCTTCTTCCGATTGCGACGCAGAGACATTGCAAAGCGCGACTGAATTGTACAGACAACATGGAAAAGTATCTAGTGAGAAGAGTACACAGTCCCCCGCCAACACTCCTAAGAGCACGACATCACAGAGCATCGCTTCGACGGTCCACCCTAGTAAGAAAGAAACCCAAAAATCTTCAAACGGAGGAGGAGATAAGAACCCTCCTCGCATAAATATTGATAGTTCTCACAAAATGCCACTGACGAAGAAGAGAAAAAACAATGCAGGGCAGGCGGAGGAACCCGAAATTGAAAGTGGAAAACTGCGACTTGAAATTGAAACTGAGCACATGCAGAAAATTGGGTTGTCCATGGTGGAAATATCTGAGACCGAATTTTTTGACGTAGATGAATCCTTCGTAATCCAGAGCGTTATTTTTGATAGCCAATCTAAAAGTATGGTCATTGAAAAGAGAGATGTAACAAACAAGAAAGACAAATCTCACACAGAGATTAACTTTAGGGAAATGCGGCCATCCCAAATCTCCTCATTTCACCAGGTAACTGGTGAAATTCTTCGTGATTCCATTGGAGGAATTGAGACAAAAAATGTCAATCTAAAAGACCACCTCAACGAATTTGAGCAGGCTTTCATTGCAACCCTAGAATTTTCCAGTCCTTTGGAAAAAATCATGCTTGCTACCACTGCAGCCAAGATGAAAGTATCCTCTACCCTCATTGCATGCTCTAGAGCCCTTATAGAGAATAACATCAACAAAAGAATGTAGCTAGTTACTGAAGCCTGGGAAACATCACAAAATTTAGTTTCCTTCGGAAAGAAGGCCAATGATTTCCTGCAACATTTGGAAGCGAATTTAAAAAATGAACAACATTTTTGTGATCAGGTACTGGCCCATTTTGCTGACTATGCCGTCAACACATTAGAACTGAAAAGAAGACAAGAGAAACTCCCCTCCCCAAAGCGGACCAAAAAAGTAAAAACATGCTGGAAAAAGAAAGTTAACAACTTGGAGCTCATTGTCAAATCATGTAAACAAGTCATATCAGAAAAGGAAGATTTATTCACAAGCCTGCTCCAGATGGACTTAGCCGGAACTACCAACGAGGTTCAATATCCAAACTTAATTCTCAAATCCTTGTCAATCACCAAAGAAGCCTTCTAGGAACAAGTTGATATTTTAAAGGCCTTGTCTTTTGAAAAGTTTTACAACATACTTGAACATCGTCTAGATGAGCACAAGCGCTGGGTACTGGACTATGCGTCACACAATGAAGAAATTGAACAAAGTCTGCATAGTATTTCAATGGATCTAAGGAAATTATAAAACGACCTTTACAACATAGAAATATGAGATGAAATCAACACAACGCCCATGAAAAGCTACATCGAAGAATGGTTCCAACAGAGAATGGAAAACCTCGTCCAAGAAGGGCAACAACCGGTCAACAAGACTCCACTGACCATCGACGACAACAACAAAAACGCATCGGCTTCATAGTAAGTCTATACTGACATCTTGTTTTCTTTATCAATCCAGTTTAAGTCTATGCTGTCATCTTGTTTTCTTTATCAATCCACTTATGTCCTCTTTAAATAGAAAATTGTAACCAAAGACTCATAGCTTCCAATTTCTTCTTTTCAGGTCTTCCTATCTATCGTCGCACACTTCTTCTTTCGACGTTCCTAATTCTTGTATTTATTTCTTTTGATGGTCCGCGGGAGCCCCAATCCCAGTCTATATGACAAACACATTTAAATTTCCAAAAACATGTAACAAACATTATTAATTTTTGATAAATTCCAAAGAAAATTGATTCGATAATGCCTTTATTGTATACTAAATTTTGTGTTTTCAGGAACCTTTCTTGTTTGTTCCAAAGAAAACTAATTCGGATATGCTACATTTCTTGTGTCCTATTGTATGCTAATTTTTTTGTCTTGAACGACGTTGTTACTATTCTATTGTATGCTAACTTTTTGGGTGTCCAAGAACTTATACTTTGATCGATTTTGAATTCTCTTGTGTCCAGAACCCTTTGCTTTAAAGCAAACTAGTTCGGGAATGCTAATTTCTTTGTGTTTTCCTCCACGAAACTATGTAACAAACGTTATTACTATTCTATTGTATGATTTTAAATGTTGATGTAATTTCCAGAGATATGTAACAAACATTATTTATTTGATAATAATTTTCTATAGTTCGCAAGTCCGCTTGTCAATTTGTATATCGCAGAACTCTCGGTGCTATTTGTAGGGCACAGAACAACAGAGGCCCATTTTTAAGCTCGCTAGCCCGAGAACCCGCGATCCAAAAACTGACTAACTATGGAATGAGGGCTCTGTGCATGCTCTATAAAACATGTGCAAAGAAAACTAATTCGACAATGCTATATTTGTTTTGTCCAAGAAAAGCCTTAGTTTTAAAGCAAACTAATTCGGGAATGCTAATATTTTTGTGTTTTTCTCCACGAACCTATGTAATAAACGTTATTACTATTATATTATATGCTTTTAAATGTTCATGTAATTTCCAGAGATATGTAATAGACATTATTAATTTCTGGTAAATTTCTATAGTCTGCAACTCTGCCTGTCATTTTGTATATCGCGGAACTGTCTGTGCTATTTGTGGGGCACAGAACATCAGAGGCCCAATTTTGAGCCCGCCAGCCCGAGAACCCGCGATCCAAAAACTGGCTAAGTATGCAATGAGGGCTCCGTGCATGCTCTATAAAATCTCATCCCCATACTTTATAAAAGTACAAATTTCGTATGTATAAAACTAAATATCTACTTTATAAAAGTACATATTTCGTATGTATAATTTGTTAATTTCTGATAAATTTCTATAGTCCGCAACTCCGCTTCTCAATTTATGTATTGCAAAGAACATCAGAGGCCCAATTTCTGTATCGCGGAACTGTCGGTGCTATTTGTAGGGCAGAGAACATCAAAGGCCCAATTTTGAGCCTGCCAACCCGCGATCCATTATAAAAGTACATATTTCATATGTATAAAACTAAATATCTACTTTATAAAATTACATTTTTGGTATGTATAGTTTATGTTGTCCAGGAACCTATAATTTCATAAATTCCAATTTCTTTTGTGTCCATGAACCCTTGTTTTAAAGATAACTAATTCGGTAATGCTAAATTTTTTGTGTCCAACAACCATTCAAATGTTGATAATTTTTTATATTTTTCAGGAAGAACTAATTCGGGAATACTATGTTCTGCATGCAAACCACATGTATTTCAACTTTCTAGCCACGTGTCTATACTAGGTCTCATTTACCCCCATCCCAACCTAGCAGGGACTACGCTGCCATGCAACACTTGTTTAATATTGTTTGCATTTAGGTGTTTCTATTCTAGCTACTTGAAAGTAGTAACTAAGACTATTAATACTTAAGAAAATGAATTACTTGGTTTAGCCTTGAAATTGATACTATCTAGGGTTATTTCCTTGCATAGTTTAGGATTTAATTTCCATCCATATAGGAAATTAATGGCATGTTTTAGGGAAACCTCTGATTTACAACACTAAATTGTAGATATTGCGGATATTGAGATGCAAAAGGACATTTTGATCAATTATGTCGACCTTATCCAGTCCCACCACTCATCCATGCTTGCATATCACGGTGATTCACAATAGTTGAATCATTAGTGTGCAACAACTAGATGATTTTGATCAGTATTAGATGCCTTGCACCCCAACGACCTAGCAATCGACCCTACACACATAATATAAATATTTGAGACATTTAGTTTTGCAGAATCCATCTCAAAGTAGGAAATATTTCCTCCTTGAATGCTTATGCTTAGCTCAACCACATTGATCAATTTTGGTTCAAAGGTACTTGCCATAGAAGTGCACAAACTCTAGCCTTGTAATTTTTAGAGATCTTGTAGACTCCATTCACAATTTTCTTTGCAATTGAGTTCTTGTATTTGTTGAATAATTGTTCATAGATTTGACTCTATACACCAACGCATTTAGTGCTAGATGATTCAACATGAATCATACGACTTCCAACATAATTCAATAGTCCTCTACAACATTATCACTTCAACACTCACTTCATCTCTTCCACATTTTCATACGCTTTATTATCACTTCAACACTCCATCTCTTCCACATTTTCATACGCTTTATGGGAAATCAATTTTTTTAGTGATAGATAGTGTTGAGAAATGATTAGTGCTTGGGATGAAATCCCATTGCGCACTTAGTTTATGTATTATCTAGAGTATTTTGATGTAACTAGTTATAGTCTATGTACATTTTATGCACCTGTGTATGTTGACTTCTTGTATTCACATGTATTTGAGGACAACCCTATGGACCAAAATAATGCATCAATGTAAGAATGACCATGTAAATTTAGATTTGATTTCAAAGGAAAAGGAAGTTGAGTGAGAGCCTTTGTATCATAGTGTATAATAGCTAGACTAAAATGACATCTTTATTAGATTCTTTACAACAAGTTATAAGTTATAGTGGTGTCTTTTGTATTGATTTGATTTCTTAATTGAGTTAGCACATTGATTTGATTGTTGTTCCAACTTAATGCACATCTTTGTTATTGTGCTTTTCATATGTTCATGCTAGTGGTTTATGTTTAAGTTATGTTATGTTCATTAAGATGTGTAAATGACCCATGTATATTGTAGTTAAGATATGCCAACACGACAACACCGTGTCCTTTGTGGGATACTTATATCTCAAGGGTACCATTGTGCTTTGTAGGATACACATATTTCTAAGGGGTGTTTTTTTGGCTTCATGGGATCCCTGTATTGCTAAGAGGTCTTTCTATGTTTCATGGTGTATCTATATCACTAAATATGCTTCTATGCTTTGTGTAGTATTGATATTGCTAAGCTTGCTTTTTTGCTTAACGTGGTATGAATAGCGCTAAGGGGTGATTTTGTGCTTCATGGCATATTGATATCACGTAGGGGTGTTTATATGCTTCGTAGGGTGCTCATATCACTTAGGGGTGCTTTTGTACTTTATGGGACACTCATATCCCTCAAGGGTGCTTCAATGCTTTGTGGGGTACTCATATTAGTAAAGGGTGCTCATGTGCTTTGAAGGGTACTCATTTTGCTCAGGGGTTCTCATGTGCTTTGTGAAGTAGGGGTACTCATATTGCTCAAGGGTAGTTTTGTGCTTTGTGGGAAACTGAAATTGTTGAGGGTTGCCTACATGCTTTGTGGGATACTCATATTGGTCAATGGTCTTTTTTACTTCATGGGGTACTAATATTGTTGAGGGGTGTCTATGTGTTTCATGGGGTATCAGTCAAGGGCACTTATGTGCCTCATGGGGCACTAATATTGCACAAGGGTTCGTATGTGCTTCATGGGGTACTCATATCACTTAGGGGTGCCTCCATTATTTATAGGGTACTCATATTGCTCATGGGAACCTATGGAATTTGTGGGGTGTATTTAGATTTCCTATGTTCCTTTTGGGGTGTATTCATATTATTGAGGGATGTTCATATGCTTTGTAGGGTATTTATATCACCCAAGGTTGCTCATGTGATTTTTGGGGTACTCATATCAC
>ML805967.1:112859-129474 GCA_009831015.1 Picea engelmannii | reverse complement strand
CAGAAGACATATTCTTCACCATTAAATAGGGGGATTTTTTATGACATCTTCAACTGCCTATCCATTCTATTGTATATTCCTCTTCAAGTGATTTAAACCTTTTGTGAAGAGACCCACTCTGATACCAATTAAAGGATCATATCCTGTCACTGAGAGAGGAGGGGTGAATCAATGACACAATTATTATATCAATTTTTCTTTTGTTAATGAAAACTGAATTTTAACACAATATTTTATCATGGAATCCAAATGGGAAAACCACAAACTCTTTTCTATTAACTGCAAAATTTCGTTTTACATGTTACATAGAAGGAAGATATTCTTCCTTTTCGATCAACACCAACTGATCAGGATACACCCACACCCTTGTTCACCAGCACCAATTGGTAGGAGGCTACGACTCCCTGTTTAGTCAGCTACAATTGAAAAGGAAGCACCAACTCCCTCTGCAGGCACCGACCTACCCTTGCACCACCCAACCACCCTTATTTTCTGAATCTGGGGAAACTTTTGTATCAATTATTTACTGCATCTCTCTCTGTTTCTCTGATTAATGTATCCTCTAATTTGGACTGCAGAGACACCTTCATCTAAACACTCTTCCTCATTTATATAATATTCAAAATGGTGTGAGAGTGATACACTGTGTCCCTTTATTTGGACCACCGCACCTCTTCATTTAACTTAACCATAATCATTGTTTTATCATTTTTACCGTGAAGGATTTTCATAAATTGATCACAGTTATGGATCAATTTCATCCTTTTAACTCGATCCTGAATCTCTGCAATTATTTGCAGAAACTGAGTTTTGCAAAGGCACTTCCTTCAAACCATTACATGTGACTGAGAGATACAAAACCACGGGCTTATCAACTTAGCAACATATCTTATTCTGCTTTTTGAATTTCTTATTCCATATGACCAATGGTGGTGACCAGACGTTAGGCCAAACGAGTGCTTGAGCACTTATTAAATCAATGGTCACGATTTAATCCCCTGATGAGATGGACGACAGGCGAGACTTCAGGACTTCAACCTTTCAAATATTCAAAATTAGATATCGTCGACTAGATCGGATGATTTACATTTGTTTCGCGGAACCAAACTTATGGTCAGATTTGATCCTTACACTTAAACTTTCACTGCTTAATCCAACGGCTAGGACTTAATAAAGCATTGAGATGGATGGCCTCCATTTACTCTGGGAGTTTGGCTATTCTACTTACACTATCCTTCCACTGTAATATGATCAACAGTTGAGAATACACCCAAATCAATCTTCAAATCGGACGACTTATGTCCACTTCGGGACTTTGGTGTTTGGGACATTGGGACTTTAGGCTAATCGTTGCTTCATTCTCCTCTAGAGTGATCACCTGTTGAATAATTCATAGGCACTAGAGACCGCTTTTGTCGGTTAATGCTTCCACTTACAATGTCCTTCTATTGTATTTTGATCAACGATTGAGAATGCACCCGAAGTGTTCTTCAGATCGGACAACCCATGTCCACTTTGTGACTTCGGAATTCGAGACTTTGGGACTTAGGGCATTTGTTGGTGGTGAAACTCCCAAATAAAAACTCCCAGAGTGATGTAACTTGCTTAAATCACTTGATGACATGTCACAAGCTGAGTAACTGCCACATGCCACTCAAATTTGTGATTTGCATGTACCTAAAATGTCGATTTCAACTTGACACTTGTCATTATCTGACCGTGTCATGTGTCTTTGATTACGTGGTTTGTCAATGTGGTCCATCACATGTCCTTGTTGATGTGGTCTGCCACACGTCCTTTCTGACATGGTCTAATGACATAGATCTCCCGATGTGACACATGTTCATCTCCTTGATCTAACGGTCAAAATAGTATCTGAAGGGTATCTCAAATCGACGGCTGAGAGTGACTTCAGAATTTTGGCTTTCGGGACTTCAGGTATTGTGATATCTGAACTTCACAATTCTTCTGAAGTGAATGATGTTTGTTTTATGAAGATCTTAGATCGACGGCTCAATCTATCTGCAATGATGCTTTTCCTTGGTTTAAATCCAACGACCCTCCATCTTTTCTTATCCTACCCTTCCACTTAGTTTGATCCGACGGCTAACAAGTATTCGAATAATTGAGACCTCATATTTTTCAAGCTTATCATGTCCTTCCACTCAAAGGTGATCCAACGGTCGTGAAGACTCTCGAACCAGATTAACGATCAAGGATGATTATGGAACCACAACTTGCGAGTGATTTAAATCGTCACCCAAACTCCGCAATTTGAAGTTGTGCGTTGTTGGTTAGTCAAACACAATAGTCGATCTTTGAAAATATAAGATCTATCAGTCCTGACTAATTGCAGGATTGGAAATAGCATGATGTTTAATACTCCTTTCAATCTCCGCAATCTATCACTGTCATTGATCTAGAAATTGTGCATTCGACGGTCACGACTTAATCCGACTTAATCTGATCGTTTGTTGGATCAACCATATTCGTCGATATTTGATTTTATGGGATCTGATGATCTAGACCGATTGTGGGTTTGTAACTAGTGATTTGTTTAATTCTTCTTTCGCTCTCCGCAATTCATCCCTGTCGTTGATTTGGCACATGCGTATCAACGGTCTTGATTTCATCGCGCCATCTCTTCTGAGCTTTGATATTCATTTGCTAATCTTCTTGAGCTTTAATCTTTGTGCATCATCCAACAGTTTTGACATCAATGACAACACATTAATGACACTATGTCCAACAGGAGAAATTTGCAATACTGGTCTAGAAATACCAAAGAAACCATCCTAAGTTGAGAGGCCAGAAGCATGATGTTGGGAAGGCATTTGATAAACCTCGAAGAGGGATGAGCTAGGAAAGAGAGTTATTGCGAGAGAACTTGCGAGTAAGCGTATAGGAAATCCCTAATGGTATCATGGATTGAAACGGGGGTGGCCTGCTGCCGAAGTGACTAAGCACACAGATCTTATGGTTGAGGGGAAAGGTGAACACCCACAGTCATTTGGCTGGTTAGTCACACCCTGTAACCAGATAAGTAACGATTGTACTCTAAATATTGTAATTCAATTGTGTGGATATAATTTATTGTATTTTCATTCATGGGAATGTATGCTTGTTGAAGGGAACATTGGTTGTTTCACTGCAAGTATGTATACTTGAGTAAGGATGGAACATAATGAATGGTCGTCATGTGGATGTTTCCATGAATAGACCTATATGTATGACTGAGATGAATCTTTGTGTTATCTGCAAGACCAGTGTGCTGTGAAATATATAAAATTATAGAATGCTTGTAGAGTTAAAAGAATTATATCGGTTCGAGCAAGAGTCAACAAAGGGTTTGAAATGAATGGCTATAATATTTCCTTAAAGGAAAATACCTTATTTGTAACCACGACATGAGGAAAGGCCAATACATGTTTATATACCCTATAGTCTCCCTCTTTGCAGTGTGAATTAGTTGTGGAGGATTGAATCCTCGTTCAGAGGGAAACACCATGTTTGTGCTTGTTGTGAAACGTGTTAATAAATCCCCATAAATCCCATATATGGGTCAAAGCACCCTAAACCAAATATTAAGTCTCTTGTAATGAATTGAAAGGCCTATTAGAGGAAAATATTCATCCAATCAATGAAAAGAGATCCCTATGACGAATTCTCTAGGTGTGGGGTAAGAGTCAAGAAGGCTTGGTAAGCTTTAGATAATACTTAGATAAATTTCCTAAGTAGATAAGTCTTATTTCAGATTTTCCTTCAAAGGAAAACCATGTGTTTAAACAAGAAGGAATCGTAGTCATTGGATTGGAATTGCGAGCAAATCCTAGCTCTACATTGGAGGGAATAGGCATCAAAGTGTCTGAATATAAGCTTGTAATAGGACTATGTTGGGGAGGCTCTGAACTAATGAGGTACATTGATCTCATCAAAGATAGGCCCCAGGGAAACCTAGACCATTGGATCTCTTACGATGAGTATCATTGCAGAATGACGGTCGTGGTATCCATGTATGCCTGGAGTGGAGGAACTCTAATGAAAAGACTTCAAGGAACAATCGAGGACATACATCGATGAACAATCCAGAAAGAATATTTGTCGTAGATTGTTGTAGGAGTCACTAAATAAGACTAAGAGAGGAGGTGACATCATGCTAATGAGGATGACACATGTTAGCCTATGATTGGTGGCAAGGACCAAGAGTAAACAAGGGTTGTCAATTCAGTCAGAGATCAATCTTGGTCATTAGATCCAAGGTAGCCAGAATCCTATGGGAGGCACTCCAAGGGAAGATCTGAGTCATTAACCGAAGAGGGATGTAACAAAATCAAATTCGACAATCTGTCATAGGCTCTACAAGATTCTATGACAGTAGAAACTCTGCGGGAAGATCTGGACCATTGAACTATCGAGAGTAGAGAAGTTTCAAGAAGAGGTTTGGGTTTTTGATTTGCAAAGATCAAGACGACTCATCATACAATCAAGATCGTTGATCCTTAGTTAAGGGCTCAAGAGCATGACATAGAGGATGTCATGTGTCAAGCCCAGAAGGTGCCATGTGGCTTAGTGATTTAGCACCTATAGGTAAACCTTCTGTGGGAAATATGACTCACACATGTCAGGTGGCTATGATGCCACGTGTCCAAAAGATATCGTGCCACATTTTAGGTGGTGGAATTTTCATTATTTGACCTTTTAGGAGTTGACTCTGAAGAGATCAGAGTACATCTTCGAAGGGCTTGGAGTAGGACTCTAAAGAGAAGACCCAGACCATTGATCGGTGAGTGGTGAGACGGAACGATGTCCATCAATATATTGTAAATTCCACGTAAGCTATGAAAGAATGTGGTGATGACCTCATGATGTGGCCTACCAAATAAGTATCCCACATGTCCAAGGTAGTGGAAAGTGTCACCCAGGGGTTGGTCGATGGGATGAGGGTGGGTCCCATTGGGTGAAAAGGTCCTTCGAATCTTCATTTCAATAATGGGCAATGGATTTTTCGGGGTTCATCCTCTGGAAATCTGGGCCATGGAACTCTGACATATTGGTGTCAAAGGTAGAAGGTGGATGAACCGGTAGAAGGTATGAATGAAGACGACATAGGTAATCGGTGACATGACGAGAACCATAAATATGCCAATGGGCGAGAGGAATATTAGTCGTTGATCCGTCGTAATAATTTTTCACACAAGGAGTGAGGACGATGACTTCATGATTGAAGTGGCATGTCAGCATGGCAGCCAGAGCATCCTTAGGATGGTAGGTGTCAACTTTCGGTTGGTTGATGAGGGTCCATAGAAGGAATTCAATGAAATCCATTGATCTCATTGGAGATTTGATGAAGTGATATGGACCGTTGGATCCAAAAATTTCATCATTGGAAAATTGGAAAGTTGGCATGGTCTCGTTCAATCAAGAAGTGTCGAACATGATGGAGTGATCGTTGATGAGAGGGGAGGTTGAGGCTATCTACAATCCTTGATTGGCGGAGGGACAAGGTGAGATCTCCCCTATGAGTTTTATGTTAACTCCCGTGCTAAAAGACATCACCAACATGTTTGGAACTATCGATATCAAGGGCTATGATCCGTAATATCTGGGAAAAATGCACTTTGGTGTATCATCGTCAAAAGTCTTAGAATAGTGAGAGTGAATCATGAGATAAGAAATCTCAACAACTATGTGAATGGACCAAGGGATTGGTCCCGAGGAATGATCACTTAGGTGGTAGCGACCACCTCATATGGCATGAGTGACAAGAAGCCACATGGATGCCACGTAGCAATGAGGTGGACTTTAACCATGAAAGTCTAGAAAAAATTGAGAGGCCATAACTTTTAATCCTGAGCTCGGAATTGAGCATGGTTATATCCATTGGAAATCCCTTGATGACAGAGGATGATGGTATCCTCAGGAAAAGTTTTTGAGATAGTTGAGAAAAGAAAAAAATTCTAATGTCCCATCCCTTAAAATGTTCTTAGGGGGTTGGGTGTGTTACAAAGATTCTTGTTGATAGGGGTAGGTTTCCAAAGTATAATGTACCTACAAAAGAGTGTTATACTTGCCCAAGACAAGACAAAATATAGATATAGAAGCAAGATAGTCAAAGGGACAAGCAAGTGAATCTTGTTGTCCTATATTGTAGCAAAAAACAAGAATATATATCAGCAAACTAATGATAACAATGGATGCAAAATATATCACCAAAAGTCAAGTAAATGATGTAAGAGACCAAGCTAGCAATTACTAGTTTAACTCTAGTGAAATAGAAAAAGAATTTAGTGAAAATATAAGGTTGTTAGATGATGTTATTAGCAAGTTATTATGACATCTAAGTGGTTGTAGCAAACTTTTTCTACATCAGAAAAATCCAACCACCAAAATCATCAAGTAAACCACCCAAAAGATAGCCAACGACTAGTAGTTTAATTGTAGTAGCTTTCAAGCAAATTTGAATGGTGGAATAGTGAGTAAAAGAAAGAGTTTGAGTGAGTTTTGTTGCGGCCCTAATGGATTTTTTATAACTCTAATTTTCACCAGACATGCTTACCTGGCATCTGTCCATCTCACATTCCTTCTTTGCCAAAACATTGTTGAACAACTCTTCTTAAAAACCCCTTTTATAAAGTCTCATGCGCCCTGCTACATTATTGCATGCGTGTACATGCTAGCTAACCCAAGACAGCCTGTGTGTACCTACAAAAACACGAAAAAAGGAAAGTTGTTGACGGAACACACAGATTTGGGTAAGTTAACTAAACGTTTCGGCCATGCATGGCTAGAAATTCGACCAAATACCTAGCTTCTTCTAGCCTATAAAAGAAGGGTTAGGGGTCCCATTTGAAAGAGGAAAAAATATAGTAAGGAGACTATACCCAATTGAGCATTCCCCTTGTCCCAACCTTTATCCATCCTTGTGCAAAGAGAAGTATAGAGAAAAGCAGTTGGAGGACAGTTGAAGAGGAGCCCAGGACCAGGTTCATGGAGCAGTGGTCGACTTCATCATTGTAATTTGCTTTAGTGAAGTTAATAATAAAGAAGTACTTTTCCCGTCCCACCATATGAGGTTTTCATTGTTTATTGTGTACATGTCGATTAAATATCTAACCCATTAATATGTAGATCAAATGCATGTGGAGTTCTTTGTTTGTATTTTATGAATGCAGGTCAGCCTTGGGAGGAGAGTTGCAGTCAAAGAGCGACCGAGCGTGAAGATGGATCGATATCAAACGCCCAAAATAAGGTATGTTTACTTGATCTTCTTAACTACGTATTTGTTTAAGAATAATGGGGATTAGGTCCGGGATGACGGTAGAAAGTAGGAATCTTTAGGTCTTTTCTGCATGCATGATAAAACCCTAAGTGCTAGTCCATAGAGGGATTTCCCACCCACAACAGAATTGGCAACTGTACTCGAGATCTCTAGGGTTTCTGGGAATATGTTTTGGGTATTTTTAAAAACTGGTTTCATTCCTTGTTTTTAAAGTTTCTGCAAAAGTTTGAGCTAACAGAGATTCTGGTCTTCCATACCAGTTATCTCTGTTTCTTTGCTTGACTGCATTTTTTTTTATTTTTCGAGACCCACAGAGGTACACGCGGCCTGTATAAGGTCTGCACACGTGTACCCGCACCCTAACTTCTCACATCCCATGTGTACACGCTAGTTGAGGAAGTGTCAGTCGCGTGTATGATTCCAAAAAAATTCTTTTAGAGAGGCAGTCATCCTCTCCCCTATTAGAAGTAATCCTTCTCAGGGGTTTTCTGGAACTCATTCTACTCTCTGTTTTTTGCAGTTTTGTAGCTTAGGTTTCACCTCATATTGGTTTTGTTCTATGAAATTTTCCTTCAATTGTTTTCTTTTTCTCTCAAAGTAAGTTTCTAAGTCTTCAAGAGATTCTAGTTCTCAATACCAGTAGTCTTTGTCAGTTCTTGATTGCTTGTCGTTTCATTTTTTGAAGAGTTGTAGAGGTACAGGCGACCTGCATAAGGTCTGCATGCGTGTACACATGCTCTGACCTTCAACAACTCGCGTGCACATGCTGGTTGTTGAACTGTCAGTAGTGTGCCTGTTGAGAAATGTTTTTGGTTTAAGGAGAGGCAGACATCTTTTCCTTGTCAAGAGTTATACCTCTCAGGGTTCTTGGTCTCTATCATAGCAGTTTTAGCCTAGGTTGGATTCCAGCATAGCTTTCTTTTTCATTAAAATATTTCTTATGTTTCCTAGCTTTTTTAACTTATTTTTAGCTTGAAATTTTAAGAAAAATGAGTTGCATCAATCAATGTCTTTTAGAATATTTTGTTATTTCTCTTTGATTGGAAGAAAATATAAAAAAAAAACTTAGTTTGTTAGATCTCTTTATTTCCTGGCATTTTCTTTGCATTATTATTTGAAAAAGAAAAGAAATTAGCGTAGTGTTGTGTTTTCTTCTCATCTTAAAAGCATTTCCAAAAAAAACAAAAAAACAAAAAATAAGAAGTATAATCATTTTTTGCCAGTGTTCATGTAAGTTTCAAGAGTCTTAACACCATCAGTTGCACTATCGTACCCTTTTGAGTAAATCAAGCCAGTAAAAAGAATGCTAATTAAAATCAACTAGACTTTATGTTTTATAGGGTTCATCAACTAGTCTAGGCTAGAGCCTTGATTTGGGTTGGAGAGGAAACTCTTCAAGGCTACAAAACAGACATAAGAGTCTGTGATAGGGAGTGTCAAAGTCCAGTATTGTGAAATTTATCTGGGACCCCCCTCTAACACAGTGGCTAAACACGAGGTCGTGTGCAGAAAGGTAGCGGAGATAACCCCTCCAAAGCTGGACCAATCGTAGTGGAGAACACATATAGAGGGCTTGTCTTGGGATTCCGTCGATTGCATTTTCCACGGAGCTTCGTGGGTATCGAATCCGTTCAATGTCCTCATTTGTCTTCCGGACCACTTTCCTTCGATACCCTACCCATTGTGGTCTACCCGACTTTCGATTGTACCCGCCTAGTGACTGTTCGCGTGCTGGCAACCTAGTTGCCTATCTTTTTTAGAAACATACACAGGTGACTGCAGGGGTATACCGCAGTACCTAGGACAGACATTGGGCCACACTTTGCAAAGTATACCCAAAGGGTGCTTCTGTGTTCGAGTTTCACTTGCACCGGTAAGTTGCTCTAGTGTTGGTTGTTGTAACTTTTCTTCCAACTAGTTAGTCGTTTTCTTGATTTGCCTTTAGGATTTTTTAGCATGTGCTCTGTTCTCCCTAGTTTTTCATAGTGAGTTAGTCAGTCATGGATTTGGGTCTCTGACCTAGGGTGGTAGACCGCCCACTCCACCAGTCATGAGGACTTTTTGGTCTTCCGCTTAGAAACGTGGAGTCACCTCTTTATAAGCATTGTTTTGATACCACTGGTTTGCCAAAGTCAGTCTGTGAGACTTTTACGGACTTGAACGATCCCGCAAGGGGAGAACCTGTGCATAGGATATTCATGGATAATTTTCCCAACCATACCAACCAAGGAACCCCTTCGCAAAGGGATTCTTGTGCTTTTCCCTTCTTCGGAAACATTGATGTCCCTTTGATGGCCACTTTGTACATTCCTGGGTTGAATGTGGGATTACCAGTTTGGTTGGGTACCATTCCAAATGTCCCAAATGCTCTTGACACTTCTCAGTTAAGCACCTTAATTCATGAGCACCATGTTGATGTTTCTTCGTCAGCAAAGTCTTCTCCTCCTCCTTCTCCCGCCTCTGGTGAAAGTACAGTTACTAGTAACCGAAAGTCTAAACGAAATAGAAAGAGGAAGAATAGGAAGAAGAAATCACCAATCTCTGTGAGTCATGCTGGAGATAGGTCAACAACCTTTGCCACTCATGTTGAAGACCAACACCTAGCCTCTGCAAGTCATGCTGGGGGCGTACACCCACCCTCTGCAAGTCATGTTGGGAGAAAGAGTCAAGTCACTGTTAGTCATACTGATAATAGGTCTGTAGCCTCTAAAAGTCAAGTTATCGACCCATCACCAGCCTCTGCAAGTCATGTTGTAGATGTGAAACCAACCACTGCTAGTCATGTTGGGGGCATTAATTCTGTTGAGAAACCTAGACAGATAGGACGTAAGCCTAAGTTCCCTTGTAATCTTTGCAAGGGAGATCATCTTACTCATTTGTGCCCTGGCGTTTCAGAGGTACAAATATTGTGGTCCCTGTCTGCAAGCTCTTCTGATTCTGAGTCTTTTGAGGTTTCCTCGCAGTCTATTCAACCATTGGTTGAGAAAGTGGTCATGTCGATGCAGTCATCGGCTGATCCCACTCCTCTTTTGGGGGGTGAGGTGCCTTTAGACCTTGTAGTCTCGCAGCCTATTCATCCATTGGTTGCGAAAGTGGTCATGTCGATGCAGTCATCGAATGATCCCACTCCTCTTTTGAGGGGTGAGGTGCCTTCAGACCTTGTAGTCTCTCAGCCTATTCAGCCATTGGTTGAGAAAGTGGTCATGTTGATGTAGTCATCGGCTAATCCCACTCCTCTTTTGGGGGGTGAGGTGCCTTTAGACCATGTAGTCTCTCAGCCTATTCATCCATTGGTTGAGAAAGTGGTCATGTCGATGCAGTCATCAACTAATCCCACTCCTCTTTTGGGGGGTGAGGTGCCTTTAGACCATGTAGTCCCGCAGCCTATTCAGCCATTGGTTGCAAAAGTGGTCATGCCAATGTAGTCATCGGATGATCCCACTCTTCTTTTGGGGAGTGACGTGTCTACCGAATATGTTTTTAGCGTTTCAGGTTCAATACTTTCATAACAAGGGGGAATTCCGCTCATTCTGAGCACACCCCCTCCAAGCCCTAGGATGGTTTCCTTTGATTGGAATGACCTTGTTGAGCCTCATCTTCCTTCTGCCGCACCTTTTCAAATAAGGGTTGAAGTTAATTCAACAAACATTTATCGATGTATTGTGGATGAGGAAGCCTCTGCAAGTATTTTATCCTCCTCGGTTTGGAAAGTATTGGGATCTCCCAAGCTTGTGTCTTCTTCGCATGAGTTGTTGGGTTTTGACAGACATCCTAGTGAATATTTGTGGGTTCTTCCTCAGTTACCTATATCTTTAGGTGGGAGGATTGTACTTGTTGATGTTATAGTGGTGCAAGGCCCGTTAGATTTCAATATGCTTCTCAGGCATGATTATGTATATGCTATGAATTTTTTGGTGTCTACGCTCTTATGGGTGATGCATGTCCCTCACAATGGAAACATTGTCACTATCGACCAGCTGGCATCTGATAATCACCATCCTAATTCGGCATTATTTCAGACTACCCCTTTATATGTTCCTAGCATTCGTGTAGACTCTACCCCGCCACGGGTTAATTATGTGGCATATTATCCTCGATGTTCAATTGCTTCTGAGAAGGAACTAGTGTAATCATGTGTTCCCTCTCAAGACTTGGTCTCAACAATTGATCAATTGGTTTATCCAATGAGGGAATGGGAATCCTTGCTTCCCTCTCTTGGTCCAAGTGGGCTTGAGTATCCTTATGAGTCTGATCTCGTTGTTGGTAGATCCTCAAGCCCTCGTGCTCGTGATTCTTCGCTGATAGACTCTGCCAGTCCTGGCTAGAACTTCCATCGTCATATGGAGTATGGTCAGTTTACTTCACCCTTTGGGACTGTTGACCCTTGTTTGCATGATTTCTCAGATTTTGAATTGCCTTTAGATGAGACTATCCTTGAAGACATTACAACAGTTTCTATACCGAGGGAGGACTTACACCGTGGTTTGTTTCTTCTTCCCTTTTAGGAGACTTTCCAAATTAACTATCGAAGAGACTTTTGGTCTGAGCCTAGCAGCAGGCTCTACCTAAACCAGTTTCATACATGATTCATCGCCCCCAATGGGTCTTCTATTAAGCCCTTTTCAGACCCTCTAAACATGAAAATATTGTCGAGCGATCTTGTGGCCTTTCACAGTCGTTAAACTGAAATTTGAAGTCATGTCTATCCGGCGGTAGTTTACCCGTTTTTCGGTCTGGATGGTCAACTGTACGAACAAAGGTATACTCTAAGGAACTTCAATTCTCTAGAAGAGTAATCTCGGGTATCATTTTAACCCTTTTTCGGGCCTGAGGGACTAAATGTACGAAAAAGGAACCCCCACGAAGTCCATAGTTAAGCTCTTTTCAGACTCCCTAAAATTGAAAATATCATCGAGTGACCTTATTCTTTCACACTCGTTAAAATGGTCCAAAAGAACATTCCTGATGGAGTCCATAGTTAATCTTTTTTCAAAATCCTTAAAAATGAAAAAATGGCCGAGTGATCTTATCTTTATCAAACTCCTTAAAATGGTTTTGAATAGACGTCTTTTCGGTGCTAGTTTACCCCTTTTTCAAACCAACTAGACTACCTTTGAAAAAGGTACCCCATTGGAGTCTCCTTTTACGTTTTTCAGACTCTCTAAATATGAAAAACCGTCAAGATTACCTTCTCTGGGCTCGTTAAACTCACATCAGAGGACGTTACCATTATGTGTTTTATTAATCGCATTTTCATACCTGCGTGTTTGGCCTAATGACGGCTCCATGTTGCTCTCAACTGAACCATCTAAAGCATACCTTATACGCAATCCCTATAGCACTTTGCCTCTACGTCTTGACACGTTTGGCCCCTGGAGGATTTTTCCTGAGTGTCCTTACTTTGAACATCAGTCTTGTCCCTGCGCCTTGAACTTGTATGTTTGCAACACTCATTCCTCCTTTGTAACGTAACATTATTTTATTCTTTTTCCAAAATTATTGAAAAAGACAACAACAACAAAAATATATATATATATATATATATATATACCCCAAAAAGAGGAAGGGAAAAGTATTTTCTTTATGGGCAGCATAATGAGTCACCCTTGGATAAAGCACACTGGTCCATTTGTTTGTCAAACCCTAGGATTTAATATGACCTTAGGAATTTTTTCTCGCTACATAGAGTTGTGTCCTCCTCCGTTTGGTTATTTTTCCAAACATATGGAGAGTTTGCGTTGCCTCCTGCCTCGTAAACTTATTTTAATTCCATGCCGCCTGAGTCTCATCATTTGTCGTGCTATTGTCCAAGGGAAGTTTTTACCAAGCCTGAGTTAGCCCCTCTACAATTTGTCTCTTGCCCTCATGCTTGGCCATCCTGAACGTCCAATCAAGTCTTTGTTCGAAATCGATGAAGCCTTCAGTCTGATCATCAAGATTCTCTAGTCCATGACCGATGAGCCTTCGAAGACCTCTGGGTAGTGAATTCGTACAGTCATATTACAATCCTACTCGAGTTTTGAATATTTTGAAGTTGTTTCTCGAGCTCTGAAGACCTCATCTCCAGCCATCAGGCCTTATCAACTTCTAGAAGATGGATACTCTACACGTATATCTTTTTGATTTCGAGATGTAGCTCCGTTGTGTATTTCTCGCGGCTACACTTTATATAGTTATATGACATGGATATACAGTATATTTGATTGGTAGCCATGATATTATTTTATCCTGAGCATGGGTATGCCCGCCTCGGTGAGACAATTATTATTTTGCAGATGGCACCTCCCGATTTTTGGTCCCTGGGCTCACTTGTTCGACACATCGGTGAAGATTGTTAATGTATTTCGGCCAACAGATGCTCTTCTGACCTCAGACATTATGGGGCATCTATTATAACCCTAATTTTCACCAGACATGCTTACCTGCATCAGGCCATCTCAGATTCCTTCTTTGCCAAAACACTGCTTAACAACTCTTCTTAAAAACCCTTTTTATAAAGTCCCACGCGCCCTGCTACATTATTGCATGCCTGTACACGCTAGTTGACCCAAGATATCCTGTGTGTACCTACAAAAGCACGAAAAAAGGAAAGTTGTTGATGGAACACACATCTTTGGGTAAGTTAACTAAACCTTTCGGCCATGCATGGCCAGAAATTCGACCAAATACCTAGCTTCTTCTAGCCTATAAAAGAAGGGTTAGGGATCCCATTTGAAAGAGGAAAAAATATAGTAAAGAGACTATACCCAATTGAGCATTCCCCTTGTCCCAACCTTTAGCCATCCTTGTGCAAAGAGAAGTATAGAGCAAAGCAGTTGGAAGACAGTTGAAGAGGAGCCCAGGACCAGGTTCGTGGAGCAGTGGTCGGCTTCATCATTGTAAGTTGCTTTAGTGAAGTTAATAATAAAGAAGTACTTTTCTCGTCCCACCATATGAGGTTTTCATTGTTTGTTGCGTACATGTCCATTAAATCTCTAACCCATTAATATGTAGATCAAATGCATGTGGAGTTCTTTGTTTTTCTTTTATGAATGCAGGTCAGCCTTGGGAGGAGAGTTGCAGTCAAAGAGCGACCAAGCGTGAAGAGGGATCAATATCAAATGCCCGAAATAAGGTATGTTCACTTTATCTTCTTAACTACGTATTTGTTTAAGAATAATGGGGATTAGGTCCGGGATGACGATAGAAAGTAGGAATCTTTAGGTCTTTTCTGCATGCATGATAAAACCCTAAGTGCTAGTTCATAGAGGGATTTCCCACTCACAATAGGCTTGTAGAATAAATATATAATAATAGCAATAAATATATATCCAAGCTAGGCACCCTAGGGGCTTAACCAAGCGAGTAGCATATAGAATTGAATCCACTTTAGATAGATGAAATACCTCGACAAAACATGTTTTCCAATGCAACGATGTTGTTTCTCCGATACAATTTCAGATTATTGCTTTAATCTATTGGGTAATGGAGTATTATTTGTAAGAGTTGGATCCAATACTTCTTTAGGGGTCTAAGCCCTTTTACTCCCTAGAGAAAGAGAATCCAACAAAGGTAATTCTAGGAGGGTGTAAGCCCTTTTACTCCTCCCAGCAACCTTGTAAAAAATGACTTATCCAATAAAAATTAAGATGAACTTGGTGGAGGGTGTATGCCATTATACTCCCCCAAGATATTTAGATAAGAATAACATGAAATAAGAAGAAATTACCAACAAAATGGAGAAAAATCCTTACCAATTCTACAAGATAGCAAGATAAACCCCTAGATTAACAAGTAAATTCCATCCACATTCAATAATAAGCCTCCAAGAAGGGTATCGCACCACTTTAGCTCCACAATAGACCAATAAGAATGTAAAATTTTTCACAAGAGGGAGATATCGCTGAAATTCCCGAAGAGGGTGAAAATTCTAGCCAAGTATGTCTTATTCTCAAGTGAGAATCTCATGAAATGAGATGTGAAATGACCTTTATTTATACTAGGTCATGTAAATAAGTTTGTCCACTTAATTAGTTTAAAACACAAAATAAGTAGGCCGACCTCCTTTATTTTTCCCCTTTATAACATTATTTCAATTTTACACAAATTAAACCCTAAAAAGATGATGGCATGCCCCTAGAGGGTGCAGTTTTGGCACTTCTAGCAAGTCGTTGGGTTGTTGAAGGGGACGTTGGGCCTCCAAAGGCCACGTGGCACCATGGTAAGTGTATTCCTCTTCATCAACCATGCCAAATCATCATCAAAACTCACCACCATCAACAAAACCCTAGCCCCAAGGTGACGTCAAGCCCAAAAGTGTGGCATATGGACTCTAAAGGAAAATCGTTGGGAAAGTGAGGGCTAGGAATCTTCCTTCAAGGTGTATTCTCTTGCCTCCAAAGGAAATTTCCATCATCTATCAACTCCCAAGGTGTGGGTCATAGAATATTTTCTGTGGGTTTCTTGCCCCAATGAAGGCCCAAGCTAGGCTTGTTCCTTCCAAAACATCCACCAAGCAAGGTTCTGCAAAGACAAATGAGTGCACCCTCCAAGGGTCTCAAGTCAAATGTACCATGCCAAGTAAAAACAAATTTAATACAAGATCCACCTAAGCATGTGCATCAAAACTACCTTTTCAAATCAAACAAGTGCTCAAAGACCCTATGCAACTTTCCAAGTTTAGGTATGGGAGGGTTGTTATGGTGACCTAGTGGGTGAGTCATTCCTCAAGTCAAGGAGTGTGTCCTAGGTGGACCCTCTATGATTCATGCAATTAAGAAGATGAAGTGGATGGGGGTAAAAATTTCAGGCATAGGGTTCATGACATACAAGGGTTCATATTGTCTCATCTATGGGTGCCTTTGTAGAGGGTGTGTTGCACCTTCATTTTCAATACAACCTTTTTCCAAGCCCATTTATTGCCATTAATTAATTAATGTGTTTCCAAATTGAAGCCAAAGTGGTACTTCTACCTAGTCATGAAAAACATTTCCCACCTTGACTCTACCCTGGTCACACTATGCTTCCCCAAGTTCAAGACAATGTGTGGGACCTCTACCTAAGCATGAAAAACATTGCCCACACATGCTCTACCTTGGTTGGCATTTTTTAAATTGTTATTTTTCACATGTCCAATGAGTTTCTTATGAGAGACATTTCATTGTCCTAAGGATCCTTGGGTGAGCATATAGAAGTTTTAGGATTGTCTTTTATATTTTTCCAGCTACAAGCCTCTGTGCCTTCAACCCCTCTTTCCCATTAAATGAGGTACAACCCCTTCTTGGGTCAGTACACTCGAAAATCCAAAAATATGATCAAGAGATGAAAAGGATGAACTGTGGAAAATGATAAGTATGA
>ML805967.1:70083-84422 GCA_009831015.1 Picea engelmannii | reverse complement strand
GGAAGAAGATGCGAGGCAATGGTATAGAACACTCCCTGCTTCTAGTATTTCCTCTTTGAAGGACTTTCATGATGTTTTTTATTCTGATTGCAAGATAATTTATCTAGCTGAAAGACTTTTTGAGAATTTTTGTGAGGGGTATGTATCATATATTCAGGATTCAACAAATGATTCCTCTAGCAATGATGATGAAGGGGATGATTGTAGAGAGAGGGACTTAGATGATGAGTTTCATAATGATTTTACTAAATTTGAAGAACAAAGGCATCATTCATGTCAAAATCTAGGTCCCCGAGAGAAAGATCAATATGGACAATCCATCATTTCCCTTTCTCCTCCTTTTCTCGATTCTTCAAGTCAAGAGGTCATCTTAGGTTCATATTTATTTCATCATGAGAATAGTGTTGCATATTTTCATGAACAAATTCATAGCTTACAAGTTGTTGTTGTAATCCCTCCTATTGTTAATGAACCAGTGTGCCATGATTTGCCAAGTTTTTATGACTATGAGGATGTTTTCACTGAACAACCACATGTCCCAGCTATTGTACTAATCCCCTCAGCCATTAATACTCAAATGGTCATTGATTCACCTTTGTATGATGATTATGAAGATGAATTCCATTAATAGTTTGTTGAAGACCTTATATCAGAGAAGTACCCTTCACATCAAAGCAACAATAACTTTTTTCAACCCTCGTGTCATATTTTTGTTGCTGAAAAAGAAGAAAAATATGATAATCTAATTTTAGAGGGTGAAAAACTGAGAAATTGGGACCATAAGCCAAGCTATGATGAATATCCCTCACAATCAGAAGATAAGACAGAAGAATGTAGTTTCCCAAGCACTTCTAATTGTGATGAACTGCCCTATCAACCCTCTATTCCTCTTGAAGACACAACATCAGTTTCATCAAGAAGCCAAGATCAAATGCCATGTGATTAGATGAGAAAGGTTGAAATTAAAGAAAGACAAGCATCACTATACCTTTTTCCTAATACACCTCATGACCAGGAGTGGACTAAGGCCATATGCATTGAGGATGAATCAGAAAATCAGCAAGCCATACAACAACCAAGAACAATGGAGGAAGGACCTAATGCAATACTTTTCCTTTTTACACAAAGAAATGTCGCAGGGGCAAATATTGATGATGTTTTTCAAGATCCATTTGCAGCCTGCCTGCAAGCAGAAAGTGGGCCTAGGCTCATTGATTTCTTCAATGGAAAGTGTATTTCCAAATGTTTCTTTGATGTGTGCCTTCAAGTAAGAATTATCTCTGGTGCTTAAGGAAGCACATTTCAAAGATTCAAACAGTTGAAAAAATGATGAAATGGATTCATTGGTTGTTTCATGTAACTTAAATGCTTCATTTTCCCAATAATTAGAGTAGGTGTGTGCAATAAGCTTGCTGAACAAACATCATTTTCATCATTTTTGTCAGTTTCAGTTTTCATTTGCATTTGGTTCCAGTTGAAGTTCACAGATCAAAGCAGATTGCAGAGGTTAAAGGTTGGGAGCATCCCTAGGATAAGGCACTGAAACTACAAGAGTTCTTAGAGCCTCACAGGGAGGACTCTATCCCCCATGGAGCCTATGTTAGCACAAGATTGGTTTATGCCTCAACATTGCATAAATCCTTCATTATTCATTTTGGCAAATGAATACAATTAGTATGGGATATTTTATTTATTTTGGGGAAAATTGAAACTATATTGGGTTATTCCCAATCTCCAAGTTCAAGCATAAAAAAAAATCACGTATTTTTTCTACCCAATCGCACGCAGACACACAGGCAGGCGCTACCTAAATTCTGGCAGAAAATGAATTGTGCATAGTTATTCTACCAGTTTTGAGTCACTAACTTAAAACTTGGATTATGAACAATTGAGAAGGTATTTTTGAAAACTAGAGGAGGTTTTTGTTAATAACATTCCAAATAACAAAAAACTCTCTCAGTTTTTCAAAATGTGTTATGGTTTGATATATATTAGACATAGAAGTGGCGCTACCGAATCTGCACAACGACGCTACCTAATTTCCTGTAGCGGTCACGATTTTGGTATTCACCTTGTTGGGAGGTTGCCACCTGTCAAGGAGGATTCAAATGGATTCTCAAGGATCAGTTAGATGTCAATGTACACCTTCACCTAATATTTATCTCCATCAAAGGCCTCATTCATGAGGTGGAAACAATTTATTAATGACTTCCGACAAATTCCTGAAAATTAGCAATTTGTTGGATTTTTGTCTCTTTGATTGTTGCCACCTATCTCCAAGGCTTAGAATACAATGGAGGAGATGGGATTCAACCTCCTAAGGTTATTTGGATGCTATTTTCTATTTAAGGAAGGAGATATCTATTGAATAAGGGGATTCATGAGCCAAGAGAGGCTAGAGATAGATGTAGCTGGCAGTTTTCCTGTGTGTGTTCATTTGTAAGACTGTGGGAATTTTAGGATTGTAAGTATTACTACTATTGGAGACTCAAGAGAGCTATGATTTCAGATTGTAACTCTTTTGTTTATATTTCTTCTTATTTGAATATATTGCATATTTGAGGATCAAAGGTTGTCAATGATTTATGGATCCCTAAGAAACAGAGGATTTGTTGTATTTTTCCCATCGGTCATTGTTTATATTCAAGTATTTGTTGATTCATTAAATTGAGAAGATCTTTGTTTAGTGAACATTCTATCTTAAGTTTTCCTTCTTCATTCTTCCACCTATCAGCATATAATCTTGTTTTCGGTTGAGCAACTTTTGTGCCTTCGATGAGTAGGATGTTTGTGACTCCATTGCCCATTGGTGTAGCCCATTGATCTACAGTTTGCATTCCTCTCTCTTTCTTTATCCATATTGTTAATCCACCTATTAAAAACCCAAATTATCTTTTACATTATGATGGGTTCTGAGCTTACACTTTAGCAGTCAAAGTGTGACTTTCAGTGCTAACACTTTCAATGAAAAAATCCAATGCGGATAAAAACGAAAATGAAGTAAAAATATCAAACAAGAAACACACTCAAAACAGTGACAAGACTCAAAGAATGCAAACAATGAAAGAGGAAATCACTCAACAATCCTTAAGGATGAGTAGAAAAAAACAAGAATTCAAGCTAGGTTGTGGTAAACCATAGAGTCTCAATCATTCAAAGAAGAGATATGTTCTAAAGAAGATTGAACAAAAACTCCAGATCAATCAAACCTTTGCAGACTCTTCTAATCAATCAGATAATCGAAAGATCACGAGACAAAGACCAAACCAGTGAAAATCAAGGTGAATTAATCTTGCAATGTAAAATAGGTTTGCAAACTCAAAAAA
Source organism: Picea engelmannii (assembly GCA_009831015.1). NCBI lineage: Eukaryota > Viridiplantae > Streptophyta > Pinopsida > Pinales > Pinaceae > Picea > Picea engelmannii. The sequence continues at coordinate 81,096 of ML805967.1, read as the reverse complement.
GGTTAAAATGAGTGATAAACATGAAACCCTCAATATAAACAAAGATAAATATAATTAGGAGTCTATGGGCAAAAATCCCTTCAAGATTAGACTAAGAAAGAGCAAGCAGAAGGAGGCAAAAAGGCAAAAACAAGGGGATTGGTGCCCCTATCCTCAAACAGACAGAGGGCTAGTTAGGGGAATGGAACTTTGTAGGATACTCTAGGGGGGCACCAGTCAGCTAATGGCATGCTTTGGAAGGCTTCTCGGGGGCACCAATGAGGTAAATGGTGCCCTGTTATGAATTGCATGGGAGTGGCACCCTTCTGAAAAGTTCATAAAATTTCTCTAGAAGGATAAAAACTCAGAAAAATCAATGAATGACTCTATGATCTCTTCAATGAGGAAACGAGAAGGGGAAATATATCATAAACAAGTAGCAAACAAGATCTAAATGTAGGAAAAGGATTTAGATTATCCAAGGAAATACTAGTCAAAGTTGATCCCCAATGGAGTCGTCAATTTATGTTATGGAATATTTCCCCTAGGGACAGGTGAAATCTCCCTTGGATTACAGACCCCTAATACCAAGGAAGAAAAGTACAAATGAACACTAACATCCCTTTGAACTGATTTTAACCAATCAGAAAGAGAGAGGGAGAAAGGGTGTGATGCACCTTGTTTTGAAGTTTTTCCTCGATGCTTCCAATCCAAGTTTGATATCCAAACTCCCTGGCGTAAATTGATACCTGCAATAGGAAGAAAAGAGAAAATACTACCTACTACTCTAATTTATTATATCAAACAAATTTATCTACAAAGATTGAAAGAATAGTAGACAAGCACATGCAAGAATACACAAGATTGAAGGATTTAGGCCAAGCATATTCTAATGAGAGCTCAAAGAGAATACTTACATACCATGATTGATGCAGTTGTCGCCTCTCCAAGCTCTCCTTGTCCAACCCTTGCACGAATATGCAAAGATCAAAATGATGATACTCCGATAGCTTCCCTCAAGATCATAGGTTTGATATGCTCAAAAATTCCTCCTTTTCACCTTGGAAAGCCCTCAATATATAGGCTTGAGAGGCACAACAACCATAAGAAAATGAGATGTATGGTTGAGGATATGGCTCCTTGATTTTTGGATCAAATACTAAAGTGAATCCCAAGCATGGGGGTCGAACACAACCAACCCAATCTGAGAGAGTTGGCCCTTAGAATAAGGTGGAGGAGATCTCTCTTTTCCCTCAACAAGAATCGCACTCCCCTTTAGTTTAACACAGGGTACCATCCTATAGAGTGGTGCTCCACTAATATGGTAAGGGGGGCACCATTCCATGAAGTGTAACTCCCCTAGTATGGCGAGGGGGGTTCCACCCTTCATAAAATTCCAAAAAAAAGGTCAAATTTTCCAAGGAAAAAGTGTGTTTTGACCTAGAAATGATGGTTTTTCTCCTCCCATATGACTTAGGGGCCATGAACAACTATTTTAATGGTTTCAAGGGGTGTTCACACCTCACAAAGTGAATTAAACACTTGATAATGTTCATACGATACCTGCAACAGTGAATGTGACACTTATCGAGGTGCATACGTCACTTTGTGACACTTGGGTTGTGAAACGGAAATGTCACATTTTGATGTGTAACAAGATGCCTTCCACTTTATTCGCAACTCACTCAAATAAGATGATATGGTGCATGACATACATGAGGTACATTGTTTTAATGTTTCATATTAAGAGTTAATGCTCAATGTATTTAGCATGAAAATGGTGATTGTGGGTTGAATCAGATAATCGATCACGATGCTTTGAATTTATATTTTTTTCCTTATTTCACCTTGGTGTTCATCATCATCTCCTAGTCAAGTGTTGTCACTCTTGGACAAAGTTGTACTATTGGGGGGCATTGACAGGGGTAACATGTCCATATCCCAATCCACACGTAACATTATCCATCCTTCCCATTCCCATTGTGCCTTCTTTTGACTTGGTTTTCATATGTCACCCATACAGGTTTGTGCCTCATAATCCCTTGAGAAGAAGGAGCTAGAATGCTCGAGGTTGATGCAGCTTTATACAAAATGTATAGAAAGAGAAAATAATAAACTCAAAATTTAAATAAAAACAAAGTCAATAAACAAGAAATAATAAATAAGCATGAGCCTTTCCACCTTGCTAAGAGGCCATCACTCTAAGTCATATGCAATGAATGCATACCTAAAAAAAAGGACTTAAAAATGAAAATCAAAAGCCAAATAAATGTTGAATGAATAAATAAAAAGAAAAATCAGGGTTTGAAAAGACACGATTTTGAGGAAAGGGAAAATCAATGCCTAAGTGCTCCTTAATACAAAGTCACTCATGAAGATGACTATCATACATAACCATTCATGACTATGCCACAACCCATGAAGTAAACCCCAAACCATACCATATGCCATTACACATACTCCTTGATGGGTTTCTTGGGAAATACTTCTCTAATGTCCCCAAATCATACCTTATTTAATTACACATAATCCTTGATGGGTTTCTTGGGAAATACTTCTATAACGTCCCCAGCCCAGTTGAATCCCATTACATGCGAAATTACACTTTATTTTTTTATTTTTTTTATAACTAATTTCCTATAGCTTACTCGCTACGAGTTACACATAGATTTAACTATTGTCTGATACCATTGATCAAATGCATCTACAACATGCTTAAATCGACATGAATGTAGTTTAAATAAGGTGGAGGAGATCCCCATTTTCCCTCAACAAGAATGGCACTCCCCTTTAGTTGAACACAGGGCGTTATCCTCTGGAGTGGCGCTCCACTAATATGGTAAGGTGGGTGCCATTCCAAGAAGTGGCACTCCCCCAGCATCGCCAGAAGGGCGCCATCCTTCATAAATGCCCCCAAAAAGGTCAAATTTTCCAAGGAAAAAGTGTGTTTTGACCTAGACATGACGGTTTTCCTCCTCCCATATGAATTAGGGGTCTTGAACAATTGTTTTAATAGTTTCAAGGGGTAATGAAACCTCACAAAGTGAATGCAACACTTGGGAAGGTGCATACGAATCTTGTAACAGTGAATGCGACACTTACTATGGTGCATATGTCACATTGCGACACTTAGGGTGAAAAATGTAAATGTGAAATTTTGATGGGTAACAAATGCCCCCTAAATTGTGAGGTCGAAAGAGAAACGGATGGCTGAAAAAATTTACAAATTATTCATTGCAATCGGGCTAGAGTGGGAGAATCTAGTAGAATATACAAACAATCATCAAACAATATTAATATATATTTGACTTACGAGGCAGGCATACCTATGCTCGGAAAACTAGATGAATAAAATCACGTTCATCGACCAATACACTATGGATCCATGAGAATACTAACTAAGGATATGTCCACCAAAGATAAAATGTGGATCCATACCTCCATGAAATGAATTGATCGCAACAACGAAAAATACAGTGGAGCTACGAGATGAAAAAACATAGCCACGGATTATATATATATATATATATATATATATATATATATATATATAAGTAAGATTTCCAGCATGGTGATTTTGATGAAGTATTTTACATGTTCAAATGATCTCCATTGCAGCCTAGGAAAAACACATAACAGAGTAAGCGCCCAACCCAGGATCTTCATCCTGATCCCGATGAAGATCATTTATTCATCTATCCATGTGAATAGATGAATTGATGTCGAACATGGTAGAGGCCACTTGATTATCGGTCATTGATGCAAATCGTTAACAAGTGTGAGGGAAATCACCAATCATGTCAATGACTTCCAAGGTACCCTAGTACATTCCAACAAATGTGAATAAATGAGTTGAGTTCGAACATTCATAGAATCATCCGATCAGAGGTCAATGATATAAAACTATTGTCGGAAGTGAGGAGGCCTACCATTGAGGCATGCAGGTCCCAAGGTACTAACTGGTTTTTAATTCTAATTCTTGGATGATGTGTTGAAGTCGACAGGAAAAGCCTCGTCGAAGGAGGGCCTTGATGTATCCCCCATCATCGACATGAAACTAACATAGGAAAGTGATGTAATATGGTGAATCGAATGAGTATAGAATGAAACGGGAAATGGAAATTGGTAGCACTATAGATGGATGGTTTGAAGTGAAACTTCCCTTGAACATGATGAGGAACGAGAAATGACTTGGCAGCATTGACTCGTTGAGTACCAAGAAAATAAAGTGATGAAAATAAGAGCACTCTTCGACTAGACGAAAAAGTATAGAGACACATGGAATTGGTATGAATCAGAGACAAGACGATTACCCAACTGTAAGATGATACACAAACTGGTGCCATTTTTAAAGGAGAGAATAATAGTTTCCATAAAGGATTCCCAAAAACTTGACCCACTTCCTTCAATTTTTCCCCCATCCAGATAGATGAGTACCTATTTATTTTTTAACAAGATTGAGGAGGATAACAGATGCTCAGTATAGCTCATCCTTCGGATGAGTCCTTTGACATATGTTTAATGAACCTAAGGAAGGAGGGGTTTGGTCCCATATGGGTCATGGAGATTGGACTCACATAGGTCCTTCAATGCATACTTGTATGAGCCCAAAGAAAGTAAAATTGGTGGTTTTTCATGTTTAATGAGTCTGAAAAGAAATTAAACATGACTCCCAAGCCTGGGAAAAGTGTAAAACAATACAGGGGATAGCTCTTTTAATCATGATTTATTAGAGTATTCAATTTTCATAATTAGTCTCATGAGGCAAAAAAAGAGATAAATTACCACTTGAAAGATGTCCTTTCAAACCTTTTAATGAGTGTGAAAGGAAGAAAGATCACGCGACAATATTTTCATGTTTAAAGAGTATGAAAATAGCTAAAAGGAGACACCAAAGAGTTCCCAAAGTAATGTCCAAAGGTTTTGAACGATACCCATGGATAGTTGGTACTTTTTCCCTAGTTGCATGACACAAGCTAGTGGATTTTCTCTAGCATGATGTCTAGAGAATGGATATTTTCCCCCCCAATATTTGTTTCATCCATTGACGCTTATGTTATCACCAATTTCTATACTAGATGGAGAAAAAGGGTCAACAGACAAAGGCGGGTGAAAAGAAGGTTAATTTACAAGATCTAGGGAAAGACTCGACTCAACATATACAAGATCTGGCGAAAGACTCGACTGAATGAGAGAGGTGGTTGTTTCATTTTTTAATGATCTTGACACAGAAATAGGAACTATGCTCAAGGCTAGGTACTACCAAAGCATCAGATAATTCTAGGGTAGGTTTCATTTTTAAACAAGCTTGAAACTAGAAACTATGCTTGAGACCCTTTATTTCATTTTTTAACAAGCTTGACACAAAAATGGGAACTTTGCTCGACCTCGTTTCATTTTTTAAAAAGATTGAAATCAGAAAATAAACTATGCTCAAATACCTCTACTTGATCATGGCTTCCAAGAGGACAATGCTCTGGAAGGAACACATGTCAAGGGACAAACCTCAATCATGGCTTCCAAGAGATCATTGCTAGATGCAAAAAATACACTCTGGAAGGAACACATGTCAAGGGTGACGATAGGGTTAGGGATTTCATGCTCTAATATCCTTATCGAAGAGATCACCAATTCAACTACCAGATCTAAATAAGAATAAGGGATATATTCCTTCTCGTTCATAATTGAATGCATGGGACAGGTTGCCACATAATTAACTTGTGGTGGGGTGGATGTATCTGGCATGTAAGGACCATTCAGGAAATTCGGATGGTTGGCCATTGTATGAGGGCCAATGAATGAAAGCTAGCCTCTAGTCACCATGCTTCCATTATGATGGAAACACATCAATCCAAAGACCGTGGACACGATACCCTTCATAGCATAAACATAGTCTCGCCCGAGGAGAAACTTTAAATCCAAGGGGTCATGGACTACCATCACATTAATAAAGACAGTTTTCCCTCCCAAAGTAATGGGAAAATGAGTAAGGATACCTAAAGGTTGACTATCAATTATGTTAAAATCCAACAAATTATGAGTCATCGACGCAAGTGGAGCAGAACCTAGAGCTTGCGAAGCAATGGAGGATAAAATAATAATCGATGCAGCCTCATCGAAAATATTTTGAGGAACGTCCCTACTACAAACCTGAACAGTTATTTGGAAAGGTATATAGGAAGGAAGACGAGGTTATGATAGTGCACCCCAATCTAAAATAATGGCCTCATTACTCAGAGGAGGTTTCGTTGGAACTGGTGAAGTGCCCCCTCTCCCAGAAAAATCTGTAGCAACAGGAAAGACCTGAGAGACATCCTTAATCTTCCTAGAAGGAGTGGGATTGAAAAAGAGTGGTATTGGATCAACCACTTTGACTTCACTCTCCAAGGGGAGAGTGGGATTGATTGAAGTTGAAATTATATCGATCACTTGATCGGCCAGCTCAACTAATGATTGAACTGGATGGACCACCTAATCAACTAGATTAACCGATGATGGAACCGCATTGATCAGTTCATCAACTAATTGTTGGTTGGGATAGATTTTATGGTAATCTATTGGAATTTTTTGTTGGACTTCAACAATATTTTCCAACATATATGAAGCTTTTTCCATGCACAAACAAAGATAGGTGTGATGCATCTCCTTACATAGCAAGAAAGGGAATTTGACTTTACCCTTATTACTTCTAACCTGGTTATCACTAGTTGATTATTTGTCACCATAATGACCTACAGCAGCTGACAACACAGGTTGGTGACCCTAAGACCACACTTCTACAACCTTGGGAATACCAGGGAAATCCTTAAGAAGGTGGTCACCCTTGCAAAGATTCCAAGGAAATTTGGGTTTGTGATGTGTCTTTGCAGACTTTTTGACATTATCAACACTCCCAACATGATGAAAAATAGTTGGTTGATTTCTTCCAACATGTCCTATAGTGGTTGGAAGTTTCCCCCCTAGATTATTTTTCTTCTTCTTAATATTCCTTTTTTATTCTTCTTATCTACCTGGTTACTAGTTGCAGAGATTTCATTAGGCGAAGAGGAAGAATGGGAATAATACTCTATGGGTGAATAAGGCATAGGATCAATATGAGGTTATTGTTCCTAGGGTGGAGTGCTTACACATGAAGCACTAGGAGCATTTACATTCAACAGAGTGGAAAACAACCAGACCGACAACCCGATAGTGAGTCCATGAAGAGCCAAAGTGGCGATATAAGGAGGACCAACGTGTCCAATAGAAGGAGAAATAAACAGTATTTTTGGAAAAGGGTTCCCTTCATTGGTAGTTCCAGGAACTTACGCCATAGAAACAAACTCAATCCTAATGGATTTTTAGGGGGAAAAAACAACACACGCTAAAAAATCTAAGAAGAAAACCAAACAAACAAACCTTTTCACGGTGAAGCACTACTTGGTGATGAAATCCAACATTGAAGCATCAAAATGAGAAGGTGTTGGGATAGAGAGGGTGGATCAGTTATGTTGGAGACCTTCTTAATGGACTTACACCTTGGTGCAATTTCCCTCACGGTCTATCTGTGGGTTACCCTCTAAGGAGCTCCAGTGAGTTTGATCAATGTCTAACCCATGTATAACAAAGCCTCCCCTTCACCATCACCTCATGTATGAACCCTAAAGATAAATTCCACTAATTTTACCAACTCACAGTCAACCTATGGGCAGGTACAGTCGATAGTCACGATTGAACGCATGCACAAGATATCAAGTATGAAGCTCTTTGAGAGAACTAAAGACATGTGGACCAGTAAGACTCTAGAGGACCTCAAACAGATTTAGATTTCATGAAGCACCGAGACCAAATGAAATGAGTGGTTTCTCAATAAAAACCCCCAATATACATTCGTTCCTCTACGATTGGTTGAGCCTCAAAGGGGTAATCTCCGCTACTCTCCCACACACGACCTCGTGTTTATCTCCTATGTGAGAGGGGATTCTCGGCTATGCTTATATGAAAATTGTATTTGTTCTCCCTATCACAATACTCTATGTTTGTTTATGGCTTTAGAAAGTTATTCTAAACACATATTCCAAAGCCCTACACTTAAGCTAATGTAGATTTGCAAATTCCTATAAAGAAAAATTTCTAGGTAGATTTTGATTAGCGTTTTGATTATTAGGTTGTTGTTTATTAAAGGGTACAAAAGTGAAATTGATGATGTTTGGAGTGAAACAGAATGAGATGCAAATCTTATGTTCAAATAACTCTATCTATGGAAAGGACAAGAGTCTTTTTGCATTCCCAAATGCATAAACCCAATGCAGTTTACCACACAAAACTTTGAATGCAATCAATTTATGTTCATTTGATTATAAATGCAATGAACCTAAATCAAATGCAAGTTCTTTCTACTTCCTTACTTTCAATGAAAAAATCCAATGTGGATACAAAGGAAAATTAAGTAAAAAGATCAAACAAGAAAGACACTCAAAACAATGACAAGACTCAAAGAACGCAAACAATGAAAGAGGAAATCACTCAACAATCCATAAGGATGAGTAGCAATAAAAAAGAATTCAAGCTAGGTTGTGGTAAACAAAAGAGTCTCAATCATTCAAAGAAGTGATATGTTCTAAAGAATATTGAACAAAAACTCCATACCAATCAAACCTTTGCAAACTCTTCTAATCAATCAGGTACTCGAAAGATCACGAGACAAAGACCAAACCAGTGAAAATCAAGGTGAATTAATCTTGCAATGTAGAAGAGGTTTGCAAACTCAAAAAAGGTGAAAATGAGTGATAAACATGAAACCCTCAATCCAAATAAAGTTAAATATAATTAGGAGTCTCTGGGCAAAAATCCTCTCAAGATCAGACTAAGAAAGAGCAAGCAGAAGGTGGCAAAAAATCCAAAACAGGGGGATTGGTGCCCATGTTCTCAAGAAGACAGAGTGCCAATTAGGGGAATGACACTCTATAGGAGGCTCTAGGGGGGGCACCATTCAGCTAATGGCACCCTCTGGCAAGCTTCGCGGGGGCACTAGTGAGGTAAATGATGCCCTGTTATGAATTGCATGTGAGTGCCACCCTTCTAAAAAGTTCATAAAATTGCTCTAGAAGGCTAAAAACTCAGAAAAATCAACGAATGACTCTATGATCTCTTCAATGAAGAAACAATAAGGGGAATTATATCATAAACAAGTAGCAAACAAGATCTAAAGGTAGGAAAAGGAATTATATTATCTAAGGAGATACTAGTCAAAGTTGATCCCTAATGGAGTCGTTAGTTTCTGTTACAGAATATTTAACCTGGGGACGGGTGAAATCTCCCTTGGATTACAGACCCCTAATACCAAGAGAGAAAAATACAAATGGAAACTAATATCCCTTTGAACTCATTTTATCTAATCAGAAAGAGAGAGGCAGAAAGGTTTTGATGCACCTTATTTCGATGTTTGTCCTTATTGCTTCCAATCTGATCTTGATCTCCAAACTCCCTGGCACAACTTGATACCTACAATAGGAAGAAAATAGAAACTACTACCTACTACTCTAATTTATTAGATCAAACAAATTCATGTACATATATTGAAAGAACAGTAGACAAGCACATGCAAGAATACACAAGCTTGAACGAGATAGGCCAAGTATATTCAAATGAGAACTCAAAGAGAATACTTACATACCATGATTAATGCAGTTGTAGCCTCTCCAATCTCTCCTTGTCCATCCTTTGCACGAATATACCAGGATCAAAATGATGATACTCTAATAGCTTCCCTCGAGGTCATAGGTTTAATATGCTCAAATATTCCTCCTTTTCACCTTGGAAAGCCCTCAATATATAGGCTTGAGAGGCACAACAGCCATAAGAAAATGATGGGTATGGTTGAGGATATGGCTCCTTGAGTTTTGGATCAGATACTAAAGTGATTCCAAATAATGGGGGTCGAACACAACCAATCCAATCTGATAGAGTTGGCCCTTAGAATAAGGTGGAGGAGATCCCCCTTTTCGCTCAACAAGAATGGCGCTCTCCTTTAGTTGAACACAGGGTGCCACCCTCTAGAGTAGTGCTCCACTAATATGGTAAGGGGGGCACCATTCCATGAAGTGGCACTCCCCCAGTATGGCAAGGGGGGCACCACCCTTCATATATTCCCAAAAAAAGTCAAATTTTCCAAGGAAAACATGTGTTTTGACCTAGAAATGATGCTTTTCCTCCTCCCATATGACTTAGGGGTCATGAAAAATTGTTTTAATGGTGTCAAGGGGTGTTGACACCTCAAAAAGTGAATGAAACACTTGATAATGTTCATATGATACCTACAACAGTAAATGCGACACTTATTGAGGTGCATACATCACTTTGTAACACTTTGCGACACTTAGGGTGTGAAACACAAATGTGACATTTTGATGTGTAACAAGATGCCTTCCACTTTATTCTCAACTCACTCACATAAGATGATATGGTGCATGACATGCATGAGGTACATTGTTTTAATGTTTCATATTAAGAGTTAATGCTCAATGTATTTAACATGAGAATAGTGATCGTGGGTTGAATCAGATAATGGATCATGATGCTTTGAATTTATATCTCTTTCCTTATTTCACCTCGGTGGTCATCATCATCTCCTAGTCAAGTGTTGCCACTCTTGGACAAAGTTGTACTATTGGGGGGCCTTGATAGGGGTAACATGTCCATATCCCAATCCACATGTAACATAGTCCATCCTTCCCATTCCAATTATGCATTCTCTTGACATGGTTTTCATATGTTACCCATAAAGGTTTGTGCCTCATAATCCCTTGAGAAGAAGGAGCTAGAATGCTCGAGGTTTATGCAGCTTTATAAAAAATGTATAGAAAGAGAAAATAATAAACTCAAAATTTAAATAAAAACAAAGTCAATAAATAAGAAAGAATAAAGAAGCATGATCCCTTCCCCCTCGTTAAGAGGCCATCACCCCAAGTCCTATGCAATGAATGCATACCTAACAAAAAGGACTTAAAAAATGAAATCAAAAGCCAAAAAAAGGTTGAATGACTAAAGAAAAAG
>ML805967.1:40556-65191 GCA_009831015.1 Picea engelmannii | reverse complement strand
TTCAATATTCATGCTGCCCAGTTTAAGTTCAAAAAACTCTTTCATATTTTTATCATAATATCTCTTAGGTAGGTACTTCTTCTCAAAATGCCTCTTGAATTCCTTCCAAGTCACATTTTTCTCTCTGAGGTGTTGTACTTGCATAGGTTAACCCCACCACATGGATGTCTTTCCTTTCAACAGATAGATGGAAATTCTTCCCTCTGCATGAGAAGAATAGTTATGCAATTGGAAATACTTCCTCATGCCTAGCAACCATGTCTTAGCATCTTCATCCTTCTTGTGCTCTCCATCAAAAGTAGGAGTCTTGATCTTATTCATTTCTCCTTTCAACACATCCACCCCAGAACTCGTATTCTTCATGATAGGGGATGGACTTGAGTTGATGTGTGATCTCCTATGGGAATGCTTTTGGGAGTGATGGTGATGTCTGTTACCACTCCTTTCTCTTTCTTTTTCCTCGGGGGTCTTGTGGGTCCCTAATTTGTTGGAGCCACTCTCCTTATCCAACTTCTTTTCAATTATGTCCAGGATTTTCATTAAATTCATATTGAATTCTTCATGTTGTTCCTTGGCCTTCATAAGCCTCTCATTATCAACCTTGTGGCTCTGGACATCTGTCTACAATATTCTAATGGTCTCAGCCAGATTCATGTTATCATCCTTTCCTTCACCGTGTCCATTGGAGTTCATTCCTCATATACCCAAATGGACATCCATTCCTCAGATTTCATCTTCTTGGTTGTAAGCCCCCTCTATATCATCCATCACTCAACACTATGTGTTGATTCTGATCAGACAGTGGTTAATCCTACAAAATCTGTAACTAACAGAACTTCGTCAAGCTAATTGTTCTTAATAATTTCATGAAAACTAGAACCATTCTCATTCATTAATACATCAAACTTATTTTCTATTGTTTTCCTGAGAAAATGACATTTCAAATCCAATTTGTGGGTGAACAGTTATCTTCTATTATTAAATACCTTTCTCATCGTTGCTTCCATGCTCAATTCTGAGTTTTGAGTAGGAAGTTATGGCTACTTGAACCATTTGTCCATTTTCTATTCTTAAACAAAAAATTTGGGCGCTAGCCCCTTTCCTTCAACCCCAAACTAATCTGACCAGGGGTTGTGACAAAGAACTAATCGTAAGGTGCTTATCCTATGCTTCGGGCCTCTAGGCTTCGAAACTTTGGGGCTTCGGAGGATCTTCCCCCATTTCCATACACTTTCCCTGAACGTCGATTCTTCGAATACTCGAAGGACATACAAATAAACATTACTTAATACTCATTTAAATCTACGGTGGATCGGGGCTCTAGGACTCCAGGCTTCAGCGGTTTCCAAAGTGCATCACAAAAAATCTCTTGAACCGCCAAACTAGGGAAATCGTGAAGGACAGTGGATCTACAGTCCACATTCTCTTCTCGGAAAAATGGTGGATAGGTGCTCCGGGATTCCGGGCTTCAGCATTTTCCAAACACTTCACTACCAATATCCCAAAGTGTTGACCCACTGGAGATTCCCTCTCATGCCTCCATGTGTCATCTATGATTCACAGTCACAATGGACTCTAGCCTTCGGGCCTTCAAAAGTCCTCGATCATAACAATTCCACAACACAATCCACCGGAGTACCATTCCTCTGGACTACGAAATCTGACACCACGCATCCTCTATGATCAATGGTCATGATAGACTGTGGCCTTTGGGCCTCCAGAAGTCCTTGACCACAACTTATTATGCCTTGAATTATCCGGACCACGGGATATACCGTTGTGTGTCCCCTCCCGATGGATGGTGAGGATTTACTCTGCTCTTCAAAGCTTCGGGACACGTTATAAATAACAATTCTTAACCAAGTTCCTCTCGAGTGCCAAGTCTCTAGACTGTAGGATCTAGCATCACATGGCAGAACTATAAAAGTGGAAACGTGGCCCAATCCGTGGAGTGACACGTGTCAAAATATAAATGGAAAATAATCCCTTCAAAAGTAGATAGTGCATTGTCACGTGGCACGCATCATGTGTGTCCATGTCACCCCCAAGTGATTTCACCACCATGTCACTTCGAAACTTCGGGACTTCAGAGGTCTGGAAGTTCTTCAAACAATTTTTCCCTGAACTTTGAACTCCTGGACTGCTTAACCTTTCAGAGCCTAGGAAGTACATTTGTCACCAATCAAAGTGGTGACATGTGGCCCCACCGTCGAGTGACACGTGTCAGATTCCAATCGATCCTAAGGGCCTGTCAAAAGTACGAAATGAGTGACACATGGCAGACCTAGGTAGGTCCATGTCACCCTAGGTGACATCATCTTACTACATCACTTCGACACCCGGGACTTCGGTTCTTTCTTCACATTAACACTTTGTCAAAACTCTCGAACTATCGATTTTCGAACTGGTCTAGGTCACCCCCGGTGGCATCATCATGTCACATCAAACTTTATACTTGTCAAAATACGGGGACATGGGTCGGCGGTTTTGGAGTAACCCGTCGATCATTCCTCAATCATCACCACAATGACACGTACCCATTCTAGGAAACTGTGGTTTGGATTGCGGAACTTCCCTACGAAATTATCTCTCGCGCAACTTCGATCTTTGCAATGCCTTCCAACCGTTGATCTTGATAGATCATAAACAAAGTTAATGTGGGTATGATCTAGCCAACTTCTTTTCCAAGTTTAACTTCCTTGTTACACCACCAGGTTCGCCACATGGTAGAACATATGATGCAGACACGTGGCTCAATCATAGGGGTGACATGTGTGAAGTTCTCACTGGAAAAATAAGTCTTTTAAAAGCACAAAACACACTGACACATCACACACATCCTAATTTCCCACGTCACCCCAGGTAACGTCATCAAGCCACGTCACTTCGGTGCTTCGCGACTTCAAAGCTTCAGAGCTTCAGAGCTTCGGGGCTCCGGTACTTCGGCAGACTTCTCCACACTACACCACAAATCCCCCAAATGACAAATTCTTGAATAGGATGATCTACTGACATGTGTCCCCATACACGAACGGTCCAGATTCACTCTGGAGTTTGGGAATTTGGGACTTCGGGGCTCCGGGCTTCAGCAATTTCCTCTGCTCATAGTTTTAAAACTGTTGGAGGGGCAAAGTCCGAAGGACTTCGGTGCTTAGCCTCCATGCACCTTCTATGGATCTAACGATTGTGAGGGGTTTGTCCCTTCTCGAACAAATCCAACTACCGAAATATAATTTTCGTGGTTCCAAACCCACAACTACTATGGTCTCTTTTCTATGTTGTCTTTCTGGAACTATTATACCTCTTAAGCTTTCCATTACGGCCCAGGAGCTCTCTTAGCGCCCCTCTGGCACTCTATACATCAATTCCTTAGAGATTTTGCTTCCATAACCACTTATACGGCCCAATTCAGGCTCAGTGTCGAAAACTGGGCCCTGATACCAATTTGTAACGTACCCGACCCTCTAGGCCAGGTACACGCCAACTAAAACTTACTTCTCTAATGCTCTAATATACATATTGTAACATCCCCCAACACCCCTTCTCGAGGACATCGCCTCTACTTCAAAACCAAACGGGGATATGCATGCTCTGTTTGAGCTCATATATATATATATATATATATATATATATATACATATTGTAATGTCCCCCGACTACCGTTGTCGAAGACACCACCACTACTTCAAAACCAAACTGCGTTATGCATGAACTGCAAAATTCAACTTCTTCATAATCTGTTCAAAAGGGGAACAGAAGGACACTGCAACCACTACAGCCTCGCCCCGAGCACCTTATATCCAACAAAAGCAGGTCGAAAAGGTTGTAGCAAAGTGAAAAGATTCGTTCTTCACACCGTCCTCTCATGTAGCTTGACATGTTGAACAGCCTCGGGCTCAACAGGTTCATGACAGACTTCCACAAACTGAGCAGCGCGACGTCTCCAGTAAGGCAAGAAGCTCACCAAGATGCAGATTCAGCAAATGGTTTTCCCTCTCCCCCGGGGACTCAACACAATGGAGACCATTGCTTCCTAAGGAGGGAGGATTGATCTAGGTGGATATCGGTGGCCACCCGCCTTTTCCAACTGTCTCAAAACAGTTTTCTGGCAATTTTGGCAATTTACTATTTTTAGCAGTTTTAACTTCTAGGGCTATTTTGAGGGCCTAAATGAAGGTTTTTCGAGATATATCTTCTCAATTATGCCCAAAGGAATAACTAATCCCCCAAAATGAATCTCCTCGATTATACCTTTCCAATGGTCTATCATACGCCTAAAACAGAGATCGTATGCAAAAGTTACGACCCCGGGAAGTTGATGTACTAACTTACCCAAATGGGGCCCACATGACTTTTGGCGCTTCATCTCCTAGGGTTAGGTTTTTGGATGTCTAGGGTTTTTGGAATTTCGATTTATTGTAAAAATTCCTTCAGAGCCTCATTGTAATCATCTTCTTGTGAATGCAAGTAACCGTCACATCTCTTCTCAGAGATAAGCTACCACCATTCTAGCGAGTCTTTCACTATGTATTTTTACAGTCTTTGTACATTTCTTTCAATAATGGAAATCGTGTATTACTGTATATATTTGCCTCTAGTTATATTTTCGATATATATTTTTTATATTGTTGTTTCTCTTTCAATATCCTTGTATATTTCTGTGTTATATCTCCGCTCTCATTTCATGTCAAAATTAATCCAGATCAGTGGTATCAGAGCAGGCTTCTCTTGATTGTTTTTCCATGAATGTCCCTGATGAGGTCCGAGTATAGCAATTTGGGTCTCGAGCTTGTCTCTCTTGAATACAACCACTCTCGCACACCCAAGAAACCCTCCATGGCGAAAGAGAATAAAAACAGCAGAGCAGACAATCCTATCAATTTGTTGCTTGAGCAAGCTCTCACACGACAGAGGGATGAAATGATGGAGAATTTTTCCCACATTCTTCAACACCTGCCGATAGCAACATGCACATCTTCATCAAGCAGCCACTTTGGAAGCACCTCGCCTTTCAAGGTACAAGTTAATTTTGATATTCTTGTATTTGAAGGATAGATAGATGCAGAAGCCCTAGACAAATGGTTAAATATGCTAGAAGGTTATTTCTTTGTTCACAATTTTTCCGACAGAGAAAAGATAACCTTCTCACTCCTTAAATATCTCCCTCATGTCAAACGTTGGTGGGAAACTTACTGGGAGAAAATTTCCATAGAGGAGTCTGGAATATATAGATTCGAGCCCACTTGGGATTTTTTTGTGGATGTGGTAAAGGAACAATATTACCCTGTTGGCAACTATGAGGACCAGTACATGAGATGGACCACACTGCAGCAAGAGAGGGGCCAAGAAGTTTCAAAGTTCACCAATACTTTCCATGCCTTGTGCATCAAGCTGGGCATCAAAGACTTTGAACGATATTTGGTTCTGAAATACCGTGGGGCTCTACACATATACATCCAAACTGAAATGGATTTTCTGGACATCTCATCACTCGGTGTTGCTTATTGATATGTTGTTAAAATCAAGCAGAAATTTAAGCACTAGAACAAACGGGAGTTCGGGTTTGCAAATCCGTAAGAACCAAAGTATGACAAAGATTCCCCTAACAAACAATCTCCCGAAAACTAGTCCAAGCCACAGGAAAAGAAGGGTCACAGGAAAACGAAGGACACCGGAAAATGGTGCAATTTCCACAAAATCCCCTAGAAAATCAACAATGAATGTCGCTCAAAACCGTCATTGTTGGCCAATATCAAAGACAAGGATCCAAACCCTGATTCAGAATCTGATTATAAAAATATTGATAAAAGATAGATCATCGACGCAGACCCCACTGCTATTTTCGTGACCGCAGCAATTCAACCAGAAGAACCAACAGAGCCTGAAGAGGGGGAGCACCTTTTTCATTCACAGATGTGGGTGAAGGGGACCCCGCTGCATTTTATTGTTGATAGAGGAAGCCAGAAGAACCTCATCTTAGCAGAGGTCGTCAAATAGTTGGGATTGTCGACAACACCACACCCGCAGCCATACAACATCGGGTGGCTTTACCAAGGATGAGATCTTCGTGTAAGCCATTAATGTCGATTTTCATACGCCATCCATCCCTTCAAGGATGAAGTATTATGTGATGTTTCCCCACTAGATGTATATGATGTTCTCTTGGGCCAGCCATATATTTTGAAGCGCCATGCTATTTATGAGTCTTTACCCCGTAGTGTTATTGTTACTTTGGAGGGTCATCTCTACATAATACCATAGGTAGTTCTGACTATTGTTCCACCTAAACAGTGTTGCAAGGTAGTATCTCATACTGCAAAATTCAACTTCTTCACAATCTGTTCAAAAGGGGAACAGAAGGACACTACAACCACTACAGCCTCTCCCCAAGCACCTTCTATCCAACAGAAGAAGTTCGACAAGGTTGCAGAAAAGTGCAAAGATTCCTTCTACACACTGTCCTCTCATGTAGCTTGACTTTTTTAACATCCTCAGCCTCAACAGGTTCATGATAGACTTCCACAAACTGAGCAGCGCAACGTCTCCAGCAAGGCAAGCAGCTCACCAAGATGAAGATTCAGCAAACTCTTTTCCCTCTCCCCTGGGAACTAAACACAATGGATACCATTGCTTCCTAAGGAGGGAGGATTGATCCAGGCCGATATCGGTGGCCACCCACCTTTTCCAACTGGCTCAAAACAGTTTTTTGGCAATTTTGGCAATTTACTATTTTTAGCAGTTTTAACTTCTAGGGCTATTTTGAGGGACTAAATGAAGGTTTTCTAAGATAGAGCTTCTCAATTATACCCAAAGGAATAATTTATCCCCCAAAATTAATCTCCTTGACAATATCTTTCCAACGGGCTATCATATGCCTAAAACGGAGATCATATGCAAAAGTTACGACCCCAGGAAGTTGATGTACTAACTTACCCAAATGGGGCCCACATGACTTTTGGAACTTCATCTCCTAGGGTTAGGTTTTGGATGTATAGGGTTTTTCGCATTTTGTTTTATTGTAAAAATACCTTCATAGCCTCATTTTGATCATCTTCTTACGAATGCGAGTAGCCATCACATCTCTTCTCATAGATAAGGTACCACCATTCTAGCGAGTCTTTCACTCTGTATTTTTACAGTCTCTGTACATCTCTTTCATTAATAGAAATCGTGTATTACTGTATATCTTTGCCTCTAGTTATATTTACGATATATATTTGTTATATTATTGTTTCTCTTTCAATATCTCTGTATATTTCTGTGTTATATCTCCGCTCTCATTTCGTGCTGAAAATAATCTGGATCAGTTATATCAGAGCAAGCTGCTCTTGATCATTTTTCAGTGCATGTCCTCGACGAGGTCTGAGTATAGAAATTTGGGTCTCAAGCTTTTCTCTCTTGAGTAAAATCGTTCTCGCACCCCCAAGAAACCCTCCATGGCGGAAGAGAAGAAAAACGATGGAGCAGACGATCCTATCAATCTGTTGCTTGAGAAAGCTCTCACACAACAGAGGGACGAAATGTTGGATAATTTTTCCCACATTCTTCAACGCCTGCTGATAGCAACATGCATATCTTCATCAATTTTCCACTTTGGAAGCACCTCACCTTTCAAGGTATAAGTTAATTTTTATATTCATGTATTTGAAGGACAGATAGATGTTGAAGCCCTAGACAAATGGTTAAATCTGCTAGAAGGTAATTTCTTTGTTCACAATTTTTCCGACAAAGAAAAGATCACCTTCACACTCCTTAAAGCTCTCCCTCATGTCAAACATTGGTGGGAAACTTACTGGGAGAAAATTTCCACAAAGGAGTCTGGAATATATGGGGCCGAGCCCACTTGGGATTTTTGTGTGGATGCGGGAAAGGAATAGTATTACCCTGTTGGAAACTATAAGGACCAGTACATGAGATGGACCACACTACGGCAAGAGAGGGGCCAAGAAGTTCTGGAGTTCACCAATACCTTGCGCACCAAGTTGGGTATCAAAGACTCTGAACGACATTTGGTTCTGCAATACCATGGGACTCTACACATATACATCCAAACTGAAATGGATTTTCTGTACATCTCATCACTCAATGTTGCTTATTGATATGTTATTAAAATCAAGCAAAAATTTAAACACCAGAACAAACGGGAGTTCGGATATGAAAATCCGCAACAACCAAAGTATGACAAAGATGGCCCTAACAAACAGTCTCTTGAAAACCAGTCCAAGCCACAGGAAAAGAAGGGTCACAAGAAGACGAAGAAGGACACCAGAAAATGGTGCGATTTCCACAAAATCCCCTGTCACAACACCGATGAATGTCGCTCAAAACAGTCATTGGTGGTCGATATCAAAGACAGGGATCCAAAACCTGATTCAAAATTTGATTCTAAAAATATTGGTAAAAGACAGATCATCGACGTAGACCCCACTGCTATTGTCGCGATCACAACAATTCAACCAGAAGAACCAACAGATCCTAAAGAGGGAGAGTGCCTTTTTCATTCACTGATGTGGGTGAAGGGGACCTCGCTGCATTTTATTGTTGATAAAGGATGACAGAAAAACCTCATCTCAGCAGAGGTCATCAAACTGTTGGGATTGTCGACAACACCACACCCGCAACCATACAACATTGGGTGGCTTCGCCAAGGACGCGCTATTCGTGTAAGACAACAATGTTGATTGTCTTACGACATCCATCCCTTCAAGGATGAGGTATTATGTGATGTTTCCCCACTGGATGTTTGTGATGTTCTCTTGGGCCAGCCATATATGTGGAAGCGCCATGCTATTTATGAGTCTCTACCCCGTAGTGTCATTGTTACTTCGGGGGGTCATCTCTACAGAATACCAGAGGTAGTTCTGACTATTGTTCCACCTAAACAATTCCACAAGGTAGTATCTCATACAGCAAAATTCAACTTCTTCACAATCTGTTCAAAAGGGGAACAGAAGGACACTACAACCACTACAGCCTTGCCCTAAGCACCTTTTATCCAACAAAAGGAGGTCGACAAGGTTGCAGCAAAGCGCAAATATTCTTTTTGCACATCGTCCTCTCATGTAACTTGAATTGTTGAATAGCCTCAACCTCAATAGGTTCATGACAGACTTCCACAAACTGAGCAGTGCGACGTCTCCAGCAAGGCAAGCAGCTCACCAAGATGCAGAGTCAGCAAACGTTTTTCCCTCTCCCCCGAGAACTCAATGAAATGGAGACCATTACTTCCTAAGGAGGGAGAATTGATCTAGGTGGATATTGGTTGCCACCCACCTTTTCCAACTGGCTCAAAACAGTTTTCTGGCAATTTTGGAAATTTACTATTTTTAGCAGTTTTGACTTCCAGGTCTACTTTGAGGGCCTAAATAAAGGTTTTCTGAGATAGAGCTTCCTAATTATAGTTAAATGCATAATTGATCCCCCAAAATGAATCTCCTCGACAATACCTTTCCAACGGGATATCATATGCCTAAAACGGAGATCGTATGCAAATGTTACGACCCCGGGAAGTTGATGTACTAACTTACCCAAACGTGGCTTACATGACTTTTGGCGCTTCATCTCCTAGCGCTATATTTTTGGATGTCTAGGGTTTTATTCATTTTGGTTTATTGTAAAAGGCCTTCAGATCCTCATTGTAATCATCTTCTTTCGAATGCAAGTAGTCGTCACATCTCTTCTCATAGATAAGATACCACCATTCTAGCGAGTCTTACACTCTGTATTTTTATAGTCTCTGTACATTTATTTCAATAATAGAAATCGTGTATTACTATATATCTTTTCCGTTGGTTATATTTCCTATATATCTTTTTTATATTACTTTTTCTCTTTCAATATATCTGTATATTTCTATGTTATATCTCCGCTCTCATTTCGTGTCGAAAATAATCTGGATCAGTGGTATCATAGCAAGCTGCTCTTGATCGTTCTTCAGTGCATGTCCCCAACGAGGTCCAAGTATAGAAAGTTGGGTCTCGAGCTTGTATCTCCTTAATACAATCGCTCTCACATGCCCAAGAAACCCTCCATGGCAGAAGAGAAGAAAAATGGTGGAGCAGATGATCCTATCAATCTGTTGCTTGAGCAATCTCTCACGCGACAGAGGTACAAAATGATGGAGAATTTTTCCCACATTCTTCAATGACTGTCGATAGAAAAATGCACATCTTCATCAAGCAGCCACTTTGGAAGCACCTCGCCTTTCAAGGTACAAGTTAATTTTGATATTCTTGTATTTGAAGGACATATAGATGCAGAACCCCTAGTCAAATGGTTAAATCTGCTAGAAGGTTATTTCTTTGTTCACAATTTTTCCGACAGAGAAAAGATCACCTTCACACTCCTTAAAGCTCTCCCTCATGTCAAACATTGGTGGGAAACTTATTGGGAGCAAAGTTCCATAGAGGATTCTGGAATATATGGGGCCAAGCCCACTTGGGATTTTTTTGTGGATGCAGTAAAGGAACAATATTACCTTGTTGGCAACTATGAGGACCAGTACATGAGATGGACCACACTATGGCAAGAGAGGGGCCAACAAGTTCTGGAGTTCACCAATACCTTCCATACCTTGTGCACCAAGATGGGTATCAAATACCCCGAACAACATTTGGTTCTAAAATATTGTGGGGCTCTACACAGATACATCCAAACTGAAATGGATTTTCTAGACCTCTCATCACTCAGTGTTGCTTATCGATATGTTGTTAAAATCGAGTAGAATTTTAAGCACCAGAACAAATGGGACTTTGGGTCTGCAAATTCGCAACAACCAAAGCATGACAAAGACGACCCTAACAAACAGTCTCCTGAAAACCAGTCCAAGCCACAGGAAAAGAAGGGTCATGGGAAGACGAAGAAGGACACTGAAAAATGGTGCAATTTCCACAAAAGCCCCTGGCACAACACCGATGAATGTCGCTCAAAAAAGTCATTGGTGGTTGAGATCAAAGACAAGGATCCAAACCTTGATTCAGAATATGATTTTGAAAATATTGGTAAAAGATAGATCATCGATGCAAACCCCACTGCTATTTTCACGACCGTAGAAATTCAACCAGAAGAACCAACATATCCTGAAGAGGGGGAGTGCCTTTTTCATTCACAGATGTGGATGAAGGGGACCCCACTACATTTTATTGTTGATAGCGGAAGCCAGAAGAACCTCATCTCAACAGAGGTCATCAAATAGTTGGGATTGTCGAAAACAACACACCCGCAGCCATAAAACATCGGGTGGCTTCGCGAAGGACGAGATCTCCATGTTAGCCAACAATGTCGATTGTCATACAGCATCCAACCCTTCAAGGATGAGGTATTATGTGATGTTTCCCCACTAGATGTCTGTGATGTTCTCTTGGGCCAGCCATATATGTGGAAGCGTCATGCTATTTATGAGTCTAGACCTCGTAGTGTCATTATTATTTTGGGGGGTCATCTCTACAAAATACCAGAGGTAGTTCTGACTATTGTTCCACCTAAACAGTGCCGTAAGGTAGTATCTCATACTGCAAAATTCAATTTCTTCACAATATGTTCAAAAGGGGAACAGAAGGACACTACAACCACTACAGCCTCACCCCAAGCACCTTCTATCCAACAGAAGCAGGTCGACAAGGTTGCAGCAAAGTGAAAATATTCCTTTTGCACACCATCCTCTCATGTAACTCGACCTGTTTAATAGCCTCAACCTCAACAGGTTCATGACAGACTTCCACAAAATGAGCAGCGCGACGTCTCTAGCAAGGCAAGCTACTCACCAAGATGCAGATTCAGCAAACGCTTTTCCCTCTCCCCCAGGAACTCAACGCAATGGAGACCATTGCTTCATAATGAGGTAGGATTGATCCAGCTGGATATCGGTGGCCACCCATCTTTTCCAACTGGCTCAAAATAGTTTTCTGGTAATTTTGGCAATTTACTATTTTTAGCAGTTTTAACTTTCGGGGTTATTTTGAGGGCCTAATGAAGGTTTTCCAAGATAGAGATTCTCAATTATAATCAAATGAATAATTGATCCCCTACAATGAATCTCCTTGATGATACCTTTCCAACGGGCTATCATATGCCTAAAACGGAGATTGTATGCAAACGTTACGACCCCGGGAAGTTGATGTACTAACTTACCCAAACGAGGCCCACGTGACTTTTGGTGATTCATCTTCTAGGGTTAGGTTTTTGGATGTCTAGGGTTTTGGGCATTTCAGTTTATTGTAAAATGGCCTTCAAAGCCTCATTGTAATCATCTTCTTGTGAATGCGAGTAGCCGTCACATCTCTTCTCAGAGATAAGCTATTGTCACTCTAGCGAGTCTTTCACTCTGTATTTTTACAGTCTCTGTACATTTCTTTCATTAATAGAAATCGTGTATTACTGTATATCTTTGCCTCTGGTTATATTTCTGATATATATTTGTTATATTATTGTTGCTCTTTCAATATCTCTGTATATTTCTGTGTTATATCTCCGCTCTCATTGCGTGCCGAAAATAATCCGGATCAGTGGTATCAGAGCAGGCTGCTCTTGATCGTTTTTTAGTGCATGTCCCCGACGAGGTCTGAGTATAGAAATTTGGGTCTCGAGATTGTCTCTCTTTAATACAAATGCTCTCGCACGCCCAATAAACCCTCCATGGTGGAAGAGAAGAAAAACAATGGAGCAAACGATCCTATCAATCTGTTGCTTGAGCAAGCTCTCACGCGACAGAGGGATGAAATGATGGAGAATTTTTCTCACATTCTTCAACACCTATCGATAGCAACATGCACATCTTCATCAAGAAGCCACTTTGGAAGCACCTCGCCTTTCAAGTTACAAGTTAATTTTGACATTCCTGTATTTGAAGGACAGATAGATGCAGAAGCCCTAGACAAATGGTTAAATCTGCTAGAAGGTTATTTCTCTGTTCACAATTTTTCCAACAGAGAAAAGATCACCTTCACACTCCTTAAAGCTCTCCCTCATGTCAAACATTGGTGGGAAACTTACTGGAAGAAAAGTTCCACAGAGGAGTCTGGAATATATGGGGCCAAGCCCACTTGGGATTTTTTTGTGGATGCGGTAAAGGAACAATATTACCCTGTTGGCAACTATGAGGACCAGTACATGAGATGGACCACACTACGACAAGAGATGGGCCAAGAAGTTCCAAAGTTCACCAATACCTTCCATACCTTGCACACCAAGCTGGGTATCAAAGACTCTGAATGACATTTGGTTCTGAAATACCTTGGGGCTCTACACAGATACATCCAAACTGAAATGGATTTTCTGGACATCTCATCACTCGGTGTTGCTTATCAATATGTTGTTAAAATCGAGCATAAACTTAAGCACCAGAACAAATGGGAGTTCGGGTCTACAAATCCACAACCAAAGTATGACAAAGACATCCCTAACAAACAGTCTCCTGAAAATCAGTCTAAGCCACAGGAAAAGAAGGGTCATGGGAAGACGAAGAAGGACACCAGAAAATGGTGTGATTTCTACAAAATCCCCTGGAACAACACCGATGAATGTCGCTCAAAACAGTCATTGGTGGTCGAGATCAAAGACAGGGATCTAAACCCTGATTCAGAATCTGATTCTGAAAATATTGGTAAAAGACATATCATCGATGCAGACCCCACTACCATTGTCGTGACCGCAGCGATTCAACCAAAAGAACCAACAGATCATGAATAAGGGGAGCACCTTTTTCATTCACAGATGTGGGTGAAGGGGACCCCGCTACATTTTATTGTTGATAGTGGAAGCCAGAAGAACCACGTCTCAGCAGAGTTTGTCAAATAGTTGGGATTGTTGACAACACCACACCCGTAGCCATACAACATCAAGTGGCTTCTCCAAGGACGTGATCTTCGTGTCAGCTAACAATGTCAATTGTCATACGACATCCAGCCCTTCAAGGATGAGGTATTATGTGATGTTTCCCCACTGCATGTATGTGATGTTCTCTTGGGCCAGCCATATATTTGGAAGCGCCATGCTATTTATGAGTGTCAACCCCGTAGTGTCATTGTTACTTTGGGGGATCATCTCTACAGAATACCAGAGGTAGTTTCGACTATTGTTCCACCTCAACAGTGTCGCAAGGTAGTATCTCATACTGCAAAATTCATCTTTTTCACGATCTATTCGAAATGGGAACAAAAGGACACTACAACCACTACAGTCTCGCCCCAATCACCTTCTATCCAACAAAATCAAGTTGACAAGGTTGTAGCAAAGCGCAAAGATTCCTCATGCACACCGTCCTCTCATGTAGCTCGACTTGTTGAACAGTTTTAGCCTCAATAGGTATGTGACAGACTTCCACAAACTGAGAAGCGTGACAAGGGGAGATGATGTGTAATGTCCCCCACCTCTTGATGAAGAGGATTGGAGGGACTTAGTAATCTAGTCACTCCCACTGGACTATAGTCTCATGCAGCAGGGGGAAAATTCAACGAGACTCAACGTTATAATATTAAGTTGACTTGAAAAGGTAAAAAGTAACTCAATGAAGAATTAGAACACTTGACGTTGAGTTAGGAGTTGAACCTAGGGGTTAACTAACTCAACAGAGAAATAGAATGGAGGCATAAAGGAAAGGATAGGGTGCACCTCTCACTCATCTTGGATTATTATGCATTTGGATTTTGGGCTCTTGAGCACACAGTTTTGAGGGTTTTGAGAATACAAACCCTAGAGGACAACTCGGTGGTGAAATATTCCACCTATCTTGTTCCAATCTTGGTCTCGGGGATGCAATACACCACCCACACCATTCTACAACAGTCACAGGTACCATCACTCATCCAAGAGAGCAGCAGGTCGTACCCTTGAGGGTTTCCAACAAGGGGGTGCATCATTGTTTGGAGGGTTCAATCTAAGAGTCTGAGAGGGCTTTTGGATATTCAAGCACTTGGGTTTTCTTTGCAGGTTCATGATCAGTCATTCTAGTGATTTTGGAGAGCGTTATTCCATCCAATTGATTTCCTAGAGCATTGGCACGATTTGGAGAAAAGGAGGGCGCTACTAGGAATCAAATTTATTCAATTTGGAGGGGTTAAACTTCAGACATCATCTCGAGACTTCACCTAGAGGCTTGCAATGTCCCAATCTATCTTTCTAGAGAGTTTCGGATCATTTGGAGGTCTCCTTCATCATGGCCGAAATATTAGGGTTTGACAGTATTCAGGAGGGCGCAACTTCACTTGAGGATTCAGCATTTGGAGGAGCAACTCTTGGCATTTCAGCCTGAGAATTCAAGAGGGGGTTCTACTCACCCTGATTTATCATTCTACAGATTTTGGTATCATTTGGAGGCTTCCAACAGCTAGGTCAAAATATTGGGTCTTCACAGCTATTTAGGAGGACGTGCCTTCAGCCAGGGGGTTTTGGACTTGACCTTGGTTCTTCTTGTATTGATATTCATATTGTATCCAGCCTTTGGAGGCTTCTATCTTCTACCGGGAGCATTTTGTAGCAGCTCATATTATATCTATTGGATCTATCTGTTGATTATTCCAGATCTACATCCTTATTATATCAGGTCCTTTCTCATTATATCAATAAATGTCAAATCTATGATGTTGGTTCCATAACTAATGTTGCTTGTAGTATCTTGTATTTCCACTTTCTATATTTTCAGATTTATGTCATATGCTTGTTAACTTAATCTGCAAACTCTAAGACCGAACTCAAGAAGTAAAAATGCAAGTAAACACACACACATAAGTTAATTAGTGATCAGTTAGTGTTCCAAGTGAAAAAAATGGCTTGGGAACATTACATGATGGGACAATCAAAGTTGATTTGGTCACCTATCTAGTTGAGACTAACGAACTAGCATAATATTGTTCCAGTTGTAAGATTGACAGGGGTAAGTGTTAGCATTGATGGAGTGTCCAACTTGGACAATTTTGAAGTGATTGAGATAGTAGATGGAAGCACCCCTTACCCATCACTCCTTCGACTTGATTGGGGCTTTGAAAACCAGACCATCATTGTTCTAAAGAAGAGACAGATGATATTTGAAGTAGAATAATTGAAGGTTACTACGTCGTTAGATCCTACTGAAGGAAGAAGATATGTAGAACTAGTAAAAGGAAAAGAGCTCGACAACTTGTATAATATGACGGTGCGGATGAACGATTATGTGAATCCTACAACTGATGGTGTACTTAGTTGGAGAAGTATTAGTTCATGTGCATCAGATTCAAGAGAATCTTTGGAGAATTGGAAGCAGAGATTGCACAGAGTGTTCACAAGGAAATGTGCTCAGATTACTCGCGCATTGTGATGGATTGTAACTGACGTATGTGATCCTCCAAGGTATGACATACTAATTGATGTAGCTTATTTTGTAAGAGAATTTGAATTGAAAATATCATATTAGTAGAGATTATTAATGTTATACATCGCCTTGAAATCGACCCTAACAAGATGGTGGCATGTGCATAATGATGGAATAAGAGATTGGCAACAATGTGGAAGACTTTTACAGGTCAGGTTGAGGACAAAAAATGAAGATACTATGAAGAAGTATACAGGATTGAGTTGTCTGATGGAACATGTTACACGGTGGATTGTGACATTGAATAAAGTACCTAGACAAGAATGGACACACTTGTTTGTACACACCTTGGATACAATCCCGAAGAATTGGTACTTGGAATTGGAAGTGCAAAGAAACTCCAGATTGAGAAGAATTAATGAAGAATTTCAAGGTAACTTTTAGTTTTGAAGATGATGCTCCTTTGATTGACTCAACTTTGCAGGTTATCAAGAACAAAAAAATTCAGCAAAAGACTTGAAATAACTAGTACATGTATGTAGCACGCATAGGTATTTCGTGACAATTGAAAAAGTTTTGCGTTGTTATAATGTTGCTAAAGAAGACCATGAGGAGGATGAAGATCCAAGAAATGTGCAAATACCCAAAACAGAAGGAGAGCGCACAGTAGAAGGACCCGAACTTGAATCGACCATATATGCAAAACCATTGAGAATGCGTAAATTAAAGATTGGTACAGAAGAGAAGCACAAATTTGTGAACATAGGAGAGTCACTATTGGAATGACAAGATTGTTGAGAAGATAGCGGACTTACTATGCAAGTATCAAGATTTGTTTCCGACTACTTTTTCAGAGATGAAAGGGATTGTTGGAGAGTTAAGAGGGATGAATATCCCCTTGAATCCATATGTTAAGCCAGTAAAGTGGAGGCCATATAGACTGAACTTGATGTATAAGCAGAAGGTGAAAGTGGAGATACACACGATGTTGGAAGCTGGAATTATTGAACACATCGTCGAATCAGAGTGGATTATTCCAATGGTGGTTTAGGATAAGAAGATAGGAGGGATCATAAATTTTGTAGATATAAGTTAAATGATGCCTTCTTACATGATCCATTTCCTACACCATTTACAAATGAAGTGTTGGAGAATATAGGGGGACAAGAAGCCTATTAATTCACAGATGCATTTTTATAGTATCATCAAAACAAGATTGCGTAGGAAGATAGATATAATACTACATTTGCAACAGAATGGGGATGTTACCAATACACAGTGATGCCTTTTGGATTGAAGAATGCACCAGCAGTATTCTCTAGAGTGGTTGTAGCAACATTTAAAGAGTTCATCCATGAGTTCTTAGACGACTGGACGGTGTTTATCCCGTTGAAAGATCCTATTGATATTTTTCACTTGATGTTGGATAGGTGTAAGCAGTTTCAAATATCTTTGAAATTTCAAGAAGTGCATTTTTTTTGCGTTATTTGGGATCTTACTAGGCCATCTAGTGTGTAAGCAAGGATTGTTGGTGGATCTCGCGAAGATCATTGTGATTGTTGATTTACCACCGCTGACTTCCCTATGATATTTACGAGCTACATTGGGTCATACATGATATTACAGGAAGTTCATTAAAGGATATGCGTAGATTACAGCCTCGATGGAAAAATTACTAAATAAGGAGAACAAGTTTCAATGGAGTGAAGAATATCATGAAGGTTTAGATACTTTGAAGAAAAATTTGGTTATCGCGTTGATTCTGATATTTCCACATTGGAAGAAGGAGTTTCATGTTCATGTGGATGCGTCATTTGTAGCTTTAGGCATAGTGTTAGATTACCCTAGAGAAGGAGATATAGATCATCATGTTGCATTTGCAAGAAGGAAGTTGCCAACTACAAAACAAAATAGTACTACTATAGAACGTGAAGGATTACCAATGGTGTATGCATTGCAGAAGTTCAAACATTACTTGTTGGGTTCACACTTTAAGATGTCAAAAAACCATTATGCATTAAGATATTTGGTTAATAAGCAAGTGTTAGGGGGGAGAATATGCAGATGACTATTATTGTTTCAAAAATATGACTTTGAGGTAATCGTACAAACAAGGAAATTTAATTCAAGACCTAATCACTTATCGTGTATATTATCAGGAGAAGATGCAGGAAACTTGGATGACATCTTACCAGACATGCACTTATTTACAATACAAATGGTTGGTGACTATTTTATGGACATAGTTCAATTATTGAGACATATAGGAGTAACCCCAACTGAGTTTATAGTTGCGTAGAAGAAACAATTAGTAGTGAAGGCAACAAACTATCAACTTATAACAAGAAATTTGTACAAGTTAGGCGCAGATGGTATTATGTGACGATGTGTATTAGAACATGAAAGAAATATGATATTGTTAGAGGCACATGAAGGGGTTGCAAGAGGACACTATGCAAGAAAAGAAACAACTCATAAGATTTTGCGCGCAATATTGTGGTGGCTTACCCTTCATAAGGATGCTAAGGAATTTTGCAAGACTTGTGATGTTTGCCAAAGAATTGGGAAGCCTTCTAGGAGAGATGGGATGTCATTAGTACCACAAGTGACATTACAGGCTTTTGATAAATGGTTCATTGATTTTGTTAGACCGATTAATCCACTAGCAAAGAGGTTAGGAGCCAGAGGACACTCAAATTTTGGTAGCTACGAAGAACCCACATTTAGCAGCGAGATATGTAAACTTGTGTCATACTGCACACAAGGAGAGGCAACTCGATAACGTCATTACATTTTATGTATACAAGGAAGTAATTCAATACACTGTGCATACTACTGCAAGTAGTAGAAGCATACAAGGTGACAACAGAAGTAGAAGTTGTGCAAGGCATGGTCAAGCAGGTAGTACAAGAAAGTGCAGAAATGTTGAAGACCCATATTACTGTAGAGACGACCGATGGAATTGTACAGCAGGAAACACAAACAAGAGAAAAGATCACAACTACAAGTGAGACATTTTAGA
The DNA here is from genome assembly GCA_009831015.1 of Picea engelmannii. Taxonomy (NCBI): domain Eukaryota; kingdom Viridiplantae; phylum Streptophyta; class Pinopsida; order Pinales; family Pinaceae; genus Picea; species Picea engelmannii. Next base: position 45,887 of record ML805967.1, on the reverse strand, counting down.
AGTTCATGGAGACCTAGAAGAAGGCCTAAAGTGGCTCAAGACGAGCCACGTGTGAATGTTGGGGGCCTGTTGGACCAGGACATTTTTGGGTAGGTTTTGGAAGTTGCACAAGAGAAAATTGTGCGACAAGTCAACAAAGGAGAAGCATGCATGGAAGATAGTTATCGCATATTCAGGAGCCAGTGTGTGGAAGACAAAAGTTATTTAGTAGTAAATAGACCATTTGCTCCATTTTGTAATGGGTTAATCCCTACTATCAATGTATAAATATGTATGGGTTTCAGGTAGAAAGTAGTGAAGTGATGGATGAGAAAATGAGCTAAGTGTGCACTCTATGCGTGAACGACTAGGACAATTTGGGGTAGAAATTATGTATCTTATTTGAGCATAGTGCGCACCAGTTGTAAGGATTGAACATGAATGAATAATATAAGAAGTCAATTGTTGTGGGCATAGCCCAGTTTGGGGTGAACCACATTAAATATTTGTGTTATGTTGTGTGTGTTGTTATGATGTGTTGGTTTACTCTGTTTGTTGCACACATGTAATAGATGATTAATGGTTAATATGAATAGGTATCTAATGGTTCCATGCACATGTTGAATAGTTAAGTAAGATGAATCTGTCATATGTTATTATGTTTTTATGATTTCGCACACAGGGTATTGCATGTTGAATGAATGTTAGAACGGTATACATTCCCTTAAGGACTGCAAAAGCATGGTTCCTACAGTCCCCATTAGTACCATGGGTGAGACTTCACCTGCTTTCGGGTGGTGCCGAAAGGGATGGTATCTTGCAATTTGTTGGTGAATGAATGTTGAACATTAGGTATTCTCACTATGCACCAACAAGGGTCAATTAGATGGAGTCTGTTTTTGCTATGGGAGCAAAGGTCTCATCATAGTATATCCCGTGAATATGCTGAAAGCCTTTGGAAACCAGCCTTGCCTTATACCTACCCACCTGTACGCCTGCTACCTTCTTGGTCATGTAGACCCATCTGCATCTATAAATATTCATGTCTAAAGGAAGCATAACCAGATCCCAAGTTTGGTTCTCAAGGAGAGAATTATACTCCTCATGCATGGCGGCCTCCCAAAAGGGATTCCTTGCAACCTCTACATAGGTCTACACGTTTGAAGCTAGAACCATATAACAATACATGGGAATCATTGGTTTGGTAGTTGTGAGTGCATGAGGTTCCTCAAACTAAGACCTCATCCTCCTCTGATCTGTTGGATATTCCACAAGGTTTTGTGTGGCTTGTAGGGTGGTTTGTGCCTACTTGGGCATCTTTGGTTGCTCAACATCTACATGCTCATCATCTTCCGAATTAGATTCAGAGCTAAGGTTTGAACCATGATTTGATCGATTAGACTCATCATCACTGATGTCTGGTGCAAGCAGTGGTACAGAGGTATCTACATATGGCTCCAATGGTGCATGCAAGGGAGTTTCCTCAAACTAAACACTGCATTGAATGATGAGCTTGTGAGTAGAGGGTTCAAGTAATATGTAACCCTTAACATCTAGATATTCCACAAATATGCATGTGGTACTCTGTAGATCTAATGCTTTCCTCTTTTCAGAGGGCACGCGGGCCCATGCATGTGATCCAAATATTCAGAAGTAGGTGACTTTCGGCTTGTTACCTCTCCACGCCTCAAAGGGAGTCTGATCCTTGACAGATACGTGAGGAGATATGTTCTAAATGTGGTTGGAATAGTTAAGTGTTTCATCTCAAAGATTGGGCGGTAGAGATATTGCATGCAACATGCAAGTGGCCATCTCCTTGAGAGACCCGTTCTTCCTCTCAGCTACTCTATTTTGTTGTGGAGTGTAAGGTACTGTGTGTTGCAACTGTATACCTACCTCTAAACAAATTTAATGTCCCCATTTTGGGACATTATTACATTACAGAGTGTTATGCCTAACAGAGTAGCCAGATAGGGGTGACAATGAGTTCGAGAGATATTAAGGGGTTTTATTGGGCCCGACTTGCATTGTTCATCATATTTCGTCATCAAGATCCATTTCACATAGTTTGGATTTGGTTATGTTGCATTCTAACGATTTCCATAATTTTGAGTTATTATGGGTCATATTTTAATTAAATTCACTAAGAAGGTCATAATGGGCATATTACTTGGAGAAACCTCTTAGTGTAATGGCTCATCAGAATCGGGTGGAAGAGAACTACAGGATAAGATAATGAGAAGTGACTTTCAGTGGCCAGAGAAGCCATAAGGATGGATAAATCACTTTTTAGAGTTAAAATGGTTAATTAATTAATTAAGTGATTCAATCAAGGAATACTAAAATAAAGAAAAAGTCACTTGGAGAGAAAAGGTGAATAGGGGGGATATAAAGGAGAGATAGGGGCCTCTATTCTCTCATTATGTTGATTGATTATTTTGTATTCGGCCTCTTGGCTTGGAGAGCTCTTAGAGCTTAGGGTTTTGAGGGTTTTGGTGACAAACCCTAGGATTGTTTTTGGTGTTGCAACGATACACCCTAGCTAATCATTTTGTGGGAAGAGATCACTTTGATTTCTTCATCGTGCTTCATTGTTAGCATATTTACATTTAGTAGCTGAGTTTTCTTCAAGGGTGACTACATTTTCAGAGGTAGCAGCTAAGTTTGGGGTTTATAGAGGGTGACTTTCTTGAAGAAGGTTGATAAATCCTTGTGGGGGTCGAATATCATTATTCCGGGCACATTCCTTGACTGTTGGGCGCATATCTGGGCATGAGACAAGTGTATTCCTATGTGGACTGATATTATTGTTGTTTGGGGGATGAATTTCTTCAGTCTATGCATATCTCTGTGTGGTTGGGCGCATATATGGCAGTGGAACCGAGTTATTTCTCTATGATTTGGGTTATTGTTGTGTGGGGACAATATCTTTGTTAGTGGGTTGACATATTCTCACTATGGACAGAGTTTTGAGTAAGAGAAAAGCGCTTCACTAGTGGTTGTTATCACCTTCCAGATTTGGATGAGTTGAATGTTGGGGTCAAATCTATAAAGGAGGAGCTGAGTTCTTATGTGTTGAACAAGTTCTCTGTGGGAAAGATTGTGTAGTCTCTTTATGTGGTCGATTTGGCTATAAGGAGGTATGTTGTTCACTTATTTATCAGTCGTTGCACACAAACTTCATCCTACAGGTCTGTCTCTTCATATATAATTGTTGTACATTGTATTTACTACACAGGCATCACATTTACTTAACACACAGGACAAACTTGTCTCCATTGTTTGTTGTTATAGTCTATGTGCGAGACAAATATATTATTGTTGCTCATAATTCTAGTGTAATAAGTTGTTGGCACACACTCTATGTATTTTTCATAGTTTTATTGGCATATCTTATGTGACTAAACACATTTCAAAGGCTGCAATCTATTTATAAAACCTTTACATCAAAAAATACATATAAACACTACAGAAGAAAATTCTTTAACGAAATGCCAACTCAGCAAAACTAAGTAAAAATCCAAAAAAAAATTGAGTGGGGATATCTTATTCCCCCCCATTGTCTATGTGGAGGATTCATATCTTTCTCCTGGACTCAGTCTCTTTGTGTGCTTTGAAGTCTTTTAGATGCTCAAACACCTTGGACTTCTACCTGAGAAAATACATCCAAGTGTATCATGAGAAATCATCAATAAATGTAAGCACATACCTTGTTTTTTTAATGGACGAATGAGGAAAGGGTCCCATTAGATCAATGTTGATGAGCTCCAAAGGAGAGGAGGCCCTCCAAGCCTTCCCTTTCTCAAACTTCTCTTGAGGATGTTTTCCAAGAACACATCCTTGACAAACTCCTTTTGAAAAGTGTATGTTAGATAAGTCGGTGACCATATCATGTTTGCATAGTTGTTGCATGTATTTGAACTCAAATGGTTGAATCTCTCATGCCATAATCTGTTAGTGCCATCAACATGCATCAGTATTAAAGCAGAATCAAATTTAGCAATGAATTTAATGAAAGTATACAAATGATATTGGTGGTTTACCTCACCAACAACAATCGTGGAGTTATCACGCATATAGGATATGGTTACGGAATCGGGTGTGAATTCCACCCTTTTTTCTGTACTAGAATGTGTTATTTGATAAACGAAGAGTAGACTCATGGAGAGTTTTGGAACATGCAAGATGTTCTAAAAAATTATGCACGGGAGTTCGACTCTTCCTTGGTCAATGACCTGAACTGGGGTATTGTATCCAATGAGGATGGGAGGACCCGTGCATACATAAATAAAAGATAAAAAAAATTATATTGTTGCCATATGGTGGGATGCACCTAAATCTAAGATCCATGCATAAGGAGAAGAGTTAATGGAAATTAGTGCATGAGAGTTACCTTGTTTGGATTGATCTTTCAACTTCTTCTTGGTAGCTTTGGGAATGTGATCCCTGAGGTTGTTCTTCTAAAGAATCTGCAACATCTGATCAATGTGTTTCTTCATGCATGCATATTCGGGATGATAACTGTAGTTGTAGTAATTACATTTTGTCTTCCCTTTCTTTCCTTTTCCACCTTTGGAGCTTGAGGAATCATCGAAGGGTTTGGAGTGCCCTTCCTTATTTGGTTCTGCATGTGCCTTTCCCTTGCCTTTTTTCTTGGTCTTCAGATTGGGTGTGTTTCTTCTCTCATGCACAACAAGTGCATGTGCATTGGGTCCCTTTATTATCCCCATTTTGATGAGCTTATATTTCTCATGCGGGAGGGCTTCAATAAATTGATCCAATGTTGACATTTTCCAGGTTGATCCTAAAGTGAATTTGTTTGCATGAAACGATGAGACAAAAACAACATAATCTGGACCAAGTTTTTCTAAGATATAAAGGGTTAGTTAATTGTGTTGAGTGGATTTGTTTATTCCACATCCCTTTAGATGAAGGAGGAGGGACTTGAACTTTGTAAAGAAGTATTGGATGTTGTCAAAATTACTCGGATCTAAGGAATTTAGCTCGATGTCGAGCATATGGCCTCTCATTTCATCCTGTTAGCCAAAGATATCCTCCAACTTTGTCCAAATCTCATCTGGTGTGGTACAAGATTCAAAATGAAATAGAAGATTGGGGGACATAGACACACAAAGGAGGCTAAAAGCCTCTTCCATGCAGTTGAGATACATGTTCTTCTCTATAGAAAAGGTTGGTTCAACCTCTTTATCCATGGTAATTTGGTACAAGCCTCTGCATCTGAGTTGATGAAATTTTTTTAGCTTCCACTCGAAGTAGTTATGAGGCGTGAGAAGTATTGTCGACAAATAATCCATCTTTTTTTACTGCATCTCCCTTCTAGACCTACAAATT
>ML805966.1:91362-126208 GCA_009831015.1 Picea engelmannii | reverse complement strand
AATCCAAGCTTAAACAGTAGAAATATTAAGCAAATGTAAAATCACATATCCTAAACTCAGAACCACTCATCAAATGAATACATCCATAAAGTAAAGGAAAAATAAAGGGATGGAAAGGAAAATAATGAATATGAGAAGAGGAAGTGGTTTTCTGTGTAATTGAGATATGAAGGCAGCATTTAAACTCAATAACTAATACACAGAAAATGAGGAAAAGATGGCAATGATCTRCTCTTTTAATTAATTGATTGTAATGTATAATCAAATTGACAACTAAGGAGCGAACCGTGTGTGGAAAGATGAGGTGAATATAGAAGAGAAAGGTGATATATATAGAAAATGGAACAACTCCGTTTTACACTATTTAGGACAACATAGAATAGATGAATGGATATGTGAATGGGATAGTAGGTTTTGATGTGTGAGTAGGATGACAAATCAATGGTGGAAAATGATAGATGCAAAGAGCAGTTTGAACAATTAAATATATGTGAATGAAGCATGGAATCAAGGAAACATTGTTCACAATTAATTAAGCACAGAAACAAAACATTGAAGGGATATGCAGAAATATAAGCACACACAAGTAATGGAAGGAGTACAAACTAGACTCAAAGCTTAAGAAGTGTAATAATGTACTCAATTGAGAAATGTGATCTGAGTGTAAATTCATCCATCTAATGCAACAACATAAAATTAACAAAACTTTAACTCAAATGATAACAAAACTAGAATTGACTTGTAATGAAATAAACACACAATGCAATGTTAATCTACCAAGATAATAGAATATAGCAACACTTACCCACGCTGAAGGGCCCTTCCCAGGAAGTGAGTGTTGCTTGAAGACAATCAGATCAAGCTAGAAGGATGCTCAATGTGACAACAACAATCAATTCTTCATTGAGATAAAAAACTCTATTTTTACATAGCTAACAACTCCTTAAGGCTTTCTCACAAGAATAAATCTCTCATTTACAAAATATTCATGAAACTAATTGGCTATTTCTCATAGCCCTATAAGGCCTATTTATACATGAAAAATCATTGAGAAGTGGATGGGACTGAATCCCAATCCTCAAATTTCAAATTTACAATTTTAGATAAAATCCTCAAAAATTTAGGTTTTATTGCAATTTGGGCAGATTCGAGTTAGGCCCCCACCCATATATTCCAAACCAATTCTAATTTTGAAACACTTCCTGTGCTTTAATCAATTTTCCATATTCTAGACAAAACCCATTTCATATAATTTCTATATCTGATTCCATATGCACGAAAATCGAGGCACAAGTTGGCAGTTTGAGATTTTCACTAATTTTAGCAAAATCATTCCCCCTGAGCTGAAGGTACACATGTGTGAGCTAGGTGAATTATTCCTCACTTTTCCGCATGTAAACGTGGATCTAGACAAAACTCATGTCCCCGATTTTCCTCTAGAAACTTTCCAAAATTTTGAATTATTTCTGGTACCGGATTGTTGTTGATGCTGGTACCGGATGACCTGAAGCATTCTAGCACTGGATGGTTTCTGGAACATTCTAGTAATAGATGTGTTGAATTGCGAGTACCTAATGATATGGAATGTGAGTACCGTATGACATGGAGTGTGGGCACCGGAATGACATGGAGTGTGAGTATCGGATGACTTGGAGTACCGGATGAGCGCAGTATTAGTACCGAACAAAATGAGTAATGGATGAAATGGAGTATGGGTACCATATGACTGTGCAAGTACCGGTTGACTGTAGAGCCTTCTGGTACTGGATGACTTGGAGTACTGTTATAACCCTAAATTGCACCACACATGCTTACCTAGCATCAGGCCAACTCATATCCCTTCCTTGCCAAAGCCATGCTGAATAAAATTTTAAAAATCCTCTTAAATGAAGTAAAAAACGCCCTAAACTACTACTGCATGTGTTGGAACCCTGGCAGGCCTACTACTGTACGTGTTGGAACGTTGGCTGACCTACTACAGTCCGCATTTACCTAACAAAGCACAAAAAAGGAAAGTTGTCGACGGGACAAAAGATATGGGTCAGTTAACTGAAACTCCCGGCCATGCATGGATGAGAGTTCATTCAAAACCCTAGCTCCTTCTAGTCTATAAAAGAAGGGGTAGGGGTACTATTTGGAGGAGGAAAAAATATAGCAAAGAAACTCTGCCCAATTGCCGAATCCATTTGTCCCAACCCTTTAGCCTTTCCTCAAAGCCTAAGAAGAATTCAAGCAAAGCAGTTGGAGGACAAAGAAGAGGAAGAACCCAGGATCAGGATCAAGGAACGACGGCTGATCTCTATCATTATTGTAAGTTGATTCATCTTGAGATTAATAAAAGAATACTTTTTCCGTCCCAATGCATGAGTTATATATGATTTATTCGATTTATGCTTAATCTCTAACCCTCAAGTAGAAGAATAACATGCATGCATAGTGTTTTGTCTTGATTGCAGGATTGTCTTTGGAAGGAGCAGCGCAAGCAAATGGACAAAGTGCATCGGAGGATCTACACCAAACATCAGTAAAAAGGTTAGTAGGTCTTTTCCATGCTTGTATGTGAAAAAGGGGGTTTGAGTTTTGGGGTGATAGGTTAAAAGTGATTTCTTTAGGGTCATGATCTACATGCAAGCCTAACCCTAGCTTGCTAGTCCGTAGGGTATTATTTCCCAACAACAAGTACCAGATGACCTGCAATGCGGGTACCGGAACAAGAATAGTACATGTACCGGAACATGGAAAGTGCATATACCGGAACCTGAACAATACATAAAAATTTTCTTGGACATATAAACATAGGATTAAACCATCATCGACAAAACTATTGTATAATCATCCTTTTAATCACTAAAAATATGGAAAATTATGTCTTGCTAGTTCATAGTCTTGTCTCAGTTTGTTTTATTGCATGTTGTTATTCTTTGCAATTATTTTTCTTTTCTGTTAAAAAGAAGCATCCAAGCCTTCAAGAGACCCTGATTGTCAATACCAGAGGCCTCTTCCAGGTCCGGGCTGCCTGTGTTTAGTTTTTTCTTGGATTTTATACATACACACGGCCTATGCAAGTGCATTCTGCGGGTACCCGCGTGTTGTTTTAGGTCAGCATGCATTTGAACACGTGCTGTTTCAGTAACAGTAGCGGGCTTGATTGGGTGCTTTTCAATTAGGGTGGGGCAGTCATCCCTTCTTGTGGTGAGAAGTGTTCCTCTCAGGAGTTTGAGTCTAGGGTGGCACAGTTAGTAGGTTAGGGCCTCATACCCTTAGCTTGTTCTTTCTTAGTTGATTATTGATAGAAAAGATAAAAAAGAAAGATTTTGTTTGATGGTTTTTAGACAAGTGTAGGAGCCGGTGCTTTCTTGATTTCCATTGTGCGTCTTTGCTCTAGTTCTTTGCGATCTGTGCTTTAAGCCATAATTTATGTTTTTTTCTTGGTTTTGTGCTTGTCGGCATTTTCCTTTTGTTGCTTCATTTTGCACTTAAATAATTTTTTTTTCTCTTTTTCATTTGCTTCTTTGTTTGAAGATTGTGTTGCTGCATCAATAGCTAGGAAGAAGTCTTTTTTCATAAGTTTTTTGCAGTGCATTTAGCGCATACGTAGCTCGTAGATTGAGCGAAATTCCTTTATGTTTGCTGCATGAAATCTTAGAAATTTCAAAACCAAAAAGAAATCTTTGTTGGTGAAAAGTTGCTAGTTTTTGCATTTTTTGTAAAAGTTATTGTTTCCAATCATTTCTTATTCATTTTGTTTTTGAGTCTTTACACACCATCAGTTTCACCTTTATACCTTGTGACGTAAAAAGCCCATAAAAGCAATGCTAATTAAAATCTATTAGACTTTTTTGTTTGTAGGGTTCATACACTAGCTTAGGACTAAGGCCTTGGAATAGGTTGGAGAGTAAATTCTCCAATGCCACTCAAACCAAACATTGGAGTCTGTCATAGGGAGTGTAGAAGTCCAGTTACGTGAAAGTTATCCGGGACCCCCCTCTAACACAGGGGCTAAACACGAGGTCGCGTAAGGAAAGGTAGCAGAGATAACCCCTCCAAAGTTGGACCAAGCGTAGTGGAGAACACATATCGAGGATTTGTTAAGGGATTCCGTCGTTTGCATTTGCCACGGGGCTTCGTGGGTCTCGAATCCGTTTGAGGTCCTCAGTTGTCTTCCGAACCATTTGCTCTCGATACCCTTGACAGGTTTCGGGCTTGATACCTTGCTCATTGTGGTCTACCCGACTATCGACTGTACCCGTCTGGTGACTGTTCGCGTGCTGGAAAACTAGTTGCCAATGTTTTCTAGGGACATACAGAAGTGACTGCGGGGGTATACTGCAATACCTAGGACAAACATTGGACCACGCTTTGCAGAGTATACCTGGAGGGTGCTTCCGTTTTCGAGTTGCACTTGCACTGGTAAGTTTCTCTAGTGTTGGTTGTTGTAATTGTTCTTCCAACTAGTTTAGTGTTTGCTTGATTTATCTCTTAGGGGCGTCTTTTTAGTGTGTGTTACTATTTGATCGTGTATAATACCTTAGCATGTCGTGAATCTTCTCACACAGTGGAGGATTCAGAGCTCCACCGGTCACGAAGGCTTCTGGGCCTGTCGTCGGTTATACTGGAGCCACCCCTGCCACCATTGAGGCGGAGGCTAGACCAACAAGGGTCTTTCGAAGAAACCAAGTTACAAACCATTGAGCCCGAACAACTCCCGGAGGAATCAATCACCAATATTAGTTCGGTTGAAACCTCAACCACTGATACTTGGCCGCAAGTTATTGTGCCAATTCAATTTTACGAAAGCCTGTCAGTGCCTCACACAGCTATGGCAACAAACGTTGTTACTTCCTCTGGGAATTCTTCTATTCCCATGACCGTTGTCACCACAGGAGAAACATCTCCTAACTTGCCGCCGTCGGTCCGGGCCACCATGGTCTCGACCGCAACTACGTCGCACAGTGGATCGTCCCCATCTATCGTGGTGACCACACCTCCCTTCACACCTAGTGCGACAGGCCCTTAGTTCTCTTACAGTATGCCTAGTTCGGGCACAAGTCCTGCACTCACTCACTCCACTTTACAAACTTTAGGTCTAGGGGCAGGGATCTCTAACGCTCCTCTGCAAGGTCAAATTGGGGGCATTCCTGTCCCTTTTAATGCTTTTCCTTACGCTGGAGGTCATATCTCTCATTCGTCCCCTTCGCTTGGTGGTCTGCATCAGCTGTCCGCCGGGCAACCTGCACACACAAGTTCATTTAGAGCTGGGAGTCAAGGAACATTTGCGCAAACTCAGTCAGTAGGTTCGTCATCGTTTGTTTGGAACGGGACGTTTGGTAACAACACTTTCGTATCCACTGCTTTCCCATCTAGGGGCACTCCCATTTTTGGACAGTCTACTCCGACGCAGGGTACTATTCCTGTGCCGGGGGGACATATACCAGGACCTTGGAACTCAGGACAAGGATCCGTTCCTTCCTCTGGAATGTCGTTCTGGGGTAATTCTTTCCACAGTCAATGGAACCCCGGACAAACTTCTATGCCTCTCCCATCAGGATTGGCATGGGGTAATCCTTCCCAAAGTCCGTCAAACATGATGAATGCCCAATATCCTATGTCCTTTATTGAGAATCAGCCAATGATGTCTCCACAGATGCAAAACCCTTATGCTGGTTAGGGCCATGGTTTCTACCAGAATCCGGGCCAGCAGCCAAACTTTTCCTGGCATCCTGGTGCCAGTCAAACTCCAAGACCCTTTTTCCCAGGCTATCAGCAGCAACCCAAACTACCATTCCTGGCGACGTTACACTTGCCCGATTTGACACGGTTGTTAAATGATCCTATCTGTCACAATCCGCGTTGGCCTCCTATGCCAACGAAGTTACCTTCGGACATTCCAAAGTTCGAGGCCAAGCCTAACAAAGATCCAGGTGATCACGTGACTACTTTCCATCTTTGGTGTTCATCTAACTCACTGAAAGATGACTCCGTCCAGTTGCATTTGTTTCAATGCACTCTTATGGACAAAAGATATGGGTTAGTTAACTGAAACTCTCAGCCATGCATGGCCGAGAGTTCGTTCAAAACCCTAGCTCCTTCTAGCCTATAAAAGAAGGGGTAGGGGTACTATTTGGAGGAGGAAAAAATATAGCAAAGAAACTCTGCCCAATTACCGAATCCATTTGTCCCAACCCTTTAGCCTTTCCTCAAAGCCTAAAAAGAATTCAAGCAAAGTAGTTGGAGGACAAAGAAGAGGAAGAACCCAGGATCAGGATCAAGGAACGGTGGCCGATCTCTATCATTATTGTAAGTTGATTCATCTTGAGATTAATAAAAGAATACTTTTTCCGTCCCAATGCATGAGTTATATATGATTTATTCGATTTATGCTTAATCTCTAACCCTCAAGTAGAAGAATAACATGCATGCGTAGTGTTTTGTCTTGATTGCAGGATTGTCTTTGGAAGGAGCAGCACAAGCAAACGGACAAAGCGCATCGGAGGATCTACACCAAACATCAGTAAAAAGGTTAGTAGGTCTTTTCCATGCTTCTATGTGAAAAATGGGGTTTGAGTTTTGGGGTGATAGGTTAAAGTGATTTCTTTAGGGTCATGATCTGCATGCAAGCCTAACCCTAGCTTGCTAGTCCGTAGGGTATTATTTCCCAACAACAAGTACCAGATGACCTGCAATGCGAGTACCAGAACAAGAATAGTACATGTACCGGAACATGGAAAGTGCATATACCAGAACCTGAACAATACATAAAAAAATTCTTGGACATATAAACATAGGATTAAACCATCATCGACAAAACTATTGTATAATCATCCTTTTAATCACTAAAAATATGGAAAATTATGTCTTGCTAGTTCATAGTCTTGTCTCAGTTTGCTTTATTGCATGTTGTTATTCTTTGCAATTATTTTTCTTTTCTGTTAAAAAGAAGCATCCAAGCCTTCAAGAGACCCTGATTGTCAATACCAGAGGCCTCTTCTAGGTCTGGGCTGCTTGTGTTTAGTTTTTTCTTGGATTTTATACATACACACGGCCTGTGCAAGTGCAGCCCGCGGGTACCCGCGTGTTGTTTTAGGTCAGCATGCATTTGAACGCGTGTTGTTTCAGTAACAGTAGCGGGCTTGATTGGGTGCTTTTCAATCAGGGTGGGGCAGTCGTCCCCTCTTGTGGTGAGAAGTGTTCCTATCAGGAGTTTGAGTCTAGGGTGGCACAGTCAGTAGGTTAGGGCCTCATACCCTTAGCCTGTTATTTCTTAGTTGATTGTTGATAGAAAAGATAAAAAAAAAAAAAAATGTTTGATGGTTTTTAGACAAGTGTAGGAGTCGGTGCTTTCTTGATTTCCATTGTGCGTCTTTGCTCTAGTTCTTTGCGATCTGTGCTTTAAGCCATAATTTATGTTTTTTTCTTGGTTTTGTGCTTGTCGGCATTTTCCTTTTGTTGCTTCATTTTTCACTTAAATAAATTTTTTTTTTTCTCTTTTTCATTTGCTTCTTTGTTTCAAGATTGTGTTGCTGCATCAATAGCTAGGAAGAAGTCTTTTTTCATAAGTTTTTTGCAGTGCATTTAGCGCATACATAGCTCGCAGATTGAGCGAAATTCCTTTATGTTTGCAGCATGAAATCTTAGAAAATTCAAAAAGAAAAAGAAATCTTTGTTGGTGAAAAGTTGCTAGTTTTTGCATTTTTTGTAAAAGTTTTTGTTTCCAAGCATTTCTTATTCATTTTATTTTTGAGTCTTTACACACCATCAGTTTCACCTTCATACCTTGTGACGTAAAAAACCCATAAAAGAAATGTTAATTAAAATCTATTAGACTTTTTTGTTTGTAGGGTTCATACACTAGCTCAGGACTAAGCCTTGGAATAGGTTGGAGAGTAAATTCTCCAAGGCCACTCAAACCAAACATTGGAGTCTGTCATAGGGAGTGTAGAAGTCCAGTTACGTGAAATTTATCCGGGACCCCCCTCTAACACAGGGGCTAAACACGAGGTCGCGTAAGGAAAGATAGCAGAGATAATCCCTCCAAAGCTGGACCAAGCGTAGTGGAGAACACATATCGAGGATTTGTTAAGGGATTCCGTCGTTTGCATTTGCCACGGGGCTTCGTGGGTCTCAAATCCGTTTGAGGTCCTCAGTTGTCTTCCGAACCATTTTCTCTCGATACCATTAACAGGTTTCGGGCTTGATACCTTGCTCATTGTGGTCTACCTGACTATCGACTATACCCGTCTGGTGACTGTTCGCGTGCTAGAAAACTAGTTGCCAATCTTTTCTAGGGACATACACAGGTGACTGCGAGGGTATACTATGATACCTAGGACAAACATTGGACCACGCTTTGCAGAGTATACCTGGAGGGTGCTTCCGTTTTCGAGTTGCACTTGCACCGGTAAGTTTCTCTAGTGTTGGTTGTTGTAACTGTTCTTCCAACTAGTTTAGTGTTTGCTTGATTTATCTCTTAGGGGTGTCTTTTTAGTGTGTGTTACTGTTTGATCATGTATAATACCTTAGCGTGTCATGAATCTTCTCAAACAGTGGAGGATTCAGAGCTCCACCGGTCACGAAGGCTTCTGGGCCTGCCGCCGGTTATACTGGAGCCACCCCCGCCACCATTGAGGCGGAGGCTAGACCAACAAGGGTCTTTCGAAGCAACCAAGTTACAAACCATTGAGCCCGAACAACTCTCGAAGGAATCAATCGCCAATCTTAGTTCGGTTGAAACCTAAACCACTGATACTTGGCCGCAATTTATTGTGCCAATTCAATTTTACGAAAGCCTGTCAGTGCCTCACACAGCTATGGCAACAAACGTTGTTACTTCCTCTGGAAATTCTTCTATTCCCATGACCGTTGTCACCACAGGAGAAGCATCTCCTAACTTTCCGCCGTCGGTCCGGGCCACCATGGTCTCGATCGCAACTACGTCGCACAGTGGATTGTCCCCATCTATCGCGGAGGCCACACCTCCGTTCACACCTAGTGCAACAGGCCCTTAGTTCTCTTACAATATGCCTAGTTCGGGCACAAGTCCTGCACTCACTCACTCCACTTTATAGACTTTGGGTCTAGGGGCAGGGATCTCTAACGCTCCTCTGCAAGGTCAACTTGGGGGCATTCCTGTCCCTTTTAATGCTTTTCCTTACGCTGGAGGTCATATCTCTCCTTCGTCGCCTTCGCTTGGTGGTCTGCATCAGTAGTCCGCCGGGCAGCCTGCACACACAAGTTCATTTGGAGCTGGGAGTCAGGGAACACCTGCGCAAACTCAGCCAGTAGGTTCGTCACTGTTTGTTTGGAATGGTACGTTTGGTAACAACACTTTCACATCCACTGCTTTCCCATCTGGGGCACTCCCATTTTTGGACAGTCTACTTCGATGCAGGGTACTATTCCTGCGCCGGGGGCACATATACCAGGACCTTGGAACTCAGGACAAGGATCTGTTCCTTCCTCTAGAATGTCATTCTGGGGTAATTCTTTCCACAGTTAATGGAACCCCGGACATACTTCTATGCCTCTCCCATCAGGATTGGTATGGGGTAATCCTTCCCAAAGTCCGTCAAACACGATGAATGCCCAACATCCTATGTCCTTTATTGGGAATCATCCAATGATGTCTCCACAGATGCAAAACCCTTATGCTGGTTAGGGCCATGGTTTCTACCAGAATCCGGGCCAGCAGCCAAAATTTTCCTGGCAACCTGGTGCCAGTTGTTCGTGCTCGAATCGTCGTCGGGTGAGCAAAAATGGGAGCACTAGCATGCCCTGTTGGGCTCGGCAAGGCAGAACAGGATGCTGTGGAGAAAAAAGGGTTAATAGAAAACAGAAAACACAACAGAATACAATCTATCTAACAGCTGAAAGCAAATAACAATTCGAATAATAAACAAAAACGTCAAATGTGAGACAAGGGAGTTATCAATGGTTTCAAGGCTTGATCTATTAGCGAAACCAAAACACACACTGAAGAAAGGGATAATGGTTCCTCTTCCCTCCAGCGGAAGGTCCTTCGGGGATCCTCAACATAATGCCTTCCTTACAAAATGAACAGAACAGAAATGGGTGGTGAGAGAACTCTGGATTACACAGCTGATGGACTGGTTGTCAAAGGCTAGGCTCTGAATCATCTGGACAACGTAACTCTGCTTTGAATTCTCTGCTGAAACAATGAGTCTTCACGGCTATTTATAGCATTTTCCAGGAAGTCACGTAACCAGCTTCCGGTGTAAACACAGACCTATTTAGGGTTCACTTAAGTCATTTAATTCACCGAATTTGCAGAGCCGACCCTGATCTGAGGGTCAAATCATCTTGGGGGCCGGTCCACAGGCGGTTGGGAGGCCGACTTAAGCAATTAATGCACCGTATTAGAAGATGCGCATATTTTCATGTTGACAGGCGCACGTCGGGGCGTGCATGCGCCAGAAACACGTTTTTGTTCCGTGCATATGCGCACGCACCAAGCTGCTGAAAAGTGCCCTTCAATTTTTGGTTACTTTGTATAGTTTTTGACCCTTCTGGAATGCTGTGAACTTAATTCAGTGTCGTAAATGACTTCATTGTTGTTTTGATGATGTGGATTTCTTGTCGCCATGTGCAGACGAAATTTCAGTGATAACACCAGTCAAACTCCAGGACCCTTTTTCCCAGGCTATCAGCAGCAACCCAAACTACCATTCCTGGCAACGTTACACTTGCCCGATTTGACACGGTTGTTAAATGATCCTATCTTTCACAATCCGCGTTGGCCTCCTATGCCAACGAAGTTTCCTTCGGACATTCCAAAATTCGAGGTCAAGCCTAACGAAGATCCAGGTGATCACGTGACTACTTTCCATCTTTGGTGTTCATCTAACTCAATGAAAGATGACTCCGTCCAGTTGCGTTTGTTTCAATGCACTCTTATCGGGAGTGCCGCGAAATGGTACGTCGAGCTTGATCACTCACAATATTCTTCTTTTGACGAACTGGCAATGGCCTTCCTTAACCATTTCCAGTTACCTGTGAGATACGACGCTGGCACTGAGCTGCTTGCTAATTTCGAACAGACGATAGCGGACCATATCTCTGATCATATTCGAGAGTGGAGACATCGAAAGAGTCTTATCAAAGTACCAGTCCCACCAGCATTCCTGCTTGAGTGGTTCCTTAAGTCTTTAGTACCGCAATTATCCAAAGACGTCGCAACTTCTGGGGTTTTCTCCGAAGAAGATGCCATCATGAAAGCTCAACAATTTCAGCTTATCTATTCTCATTCTGGTCTATTGTACAACATCCTACCGGATGCACCACGATCGATACTGGATAAAACCAGACAGAGAGTCGGACCACATGCCGATGGTATCGTTGGTTCGACACAAACCAAGCCCGCTGAGCAATTGACAAAAAAATTGCAACAGTTATCTATACAACACTTAGCGGCCAACCAGACTACTGCTTTGACTGATCCTCCTACCCAAACGTCGTAAGTACACTCCATACAGACGACTAGCCCAAAGGCCACCCAACATCCTGAAGGGAAGAAAAAAAAATGCAAGAAGGGTAAGGGGGATAAAAAACCCATTGATAATGCTGGCAAGGGCACTACGGAAAAACATAAGACGAGGTATCTGTGCAACTTGTGTGCAGAAGACCACCCGACCCATCTGTGGCCTCGACTTGCAGAGGCCCAAAAGTTTGTCACACAAAAACAGCAAGCCATGTTGACTAATCCCTTTCAGCATGGGAAAAATTTAACTCAAGCCTCTACAAGTGCCGAAGGGGGCAGCCAGGAAACCTGCCCTCCTCCAAATAACTCCTCATCTACGAATGTATATATGGTTAGGGGTGATGCGTTAATAATGACTAGAGCACACGACTATAGTAAACCAAGCACCTCTGAGAAGAGAAAAGAAGCCGAGATCCCATCTCTTCCTCTACAGATTGAGAAGACGTTGGGTGAAACGATGACACACATTCCAAAGGGTGCATTTAAGAAAGCTTCTCACAATCCAAATGCAAGGGCCACCCAGAATTACTTTGTGGTGGAATATTTATCCCAAACCCCTTGTGCTATGTCTGCTTTAGAGGTCCTCCAAAGTTGCCCTGCTAAGAGGAAAGCCTTGTTGACTACTTTAGGCTCTATTGAGACTTGTAACCCGGGTAACATCATGTTAGATACGTCTGACTTGAAACCTCGTCTACCTTACCACGTCGCGTTTCAGATAGTAGTGGCTCATCCCACAAATTTTTTTACACGGAATATCTTCCACACGGTGGTCGACGAGGGCGCTTCTACTTGCGTTATGTCATTAGCATGATGGAAAGCCATTGGTCAGCTCGAGTTGTCTCCATCACCTACTCTCCTCACTACGTTCGACGGTCATTCATTCCGACCACATGGCATCATTCCTTCTTTCCCTGTGTAGTTAGGAGGGAAGACTATGTGCGTCGAAGTAGAGGTAGTCGATGCCCCCCTCGACTACAATCTCTTGTTAGGTCATAGTTGGACTTATGCTATGCAAGCTGTGGTCACTACAGTTTTCCGAGTCTTATTGTTTCCACATGAAGGCCAGATAGTGATCACTGATCAATTGTCCTTCTCTAGACTTGACCCAGCTTTGGGGGCATCTACGGTTCCCATGATTGATAACCCTCAAGCCGGTGTCGTTAATGTAGGAGTTGGTTTGTGCCCATATTTGATGGGTATTTTCGATTACCCACCTCCTCATGGAAATGTCAAGTTTATATCTACTCACCACAAGGCTGAAATTTTTCAGGTCTCGTCGTTCTGCACGACTTACTTTTAGGATCCGTGGATTCTTCCTTCCACATCAGCCACGATGGACGAGACAGGGCACGCTGGCATGTCCATGCCCTTGTCGGCCGCTGAAGTAGCGTACTCTTTGGTCCAATAAGCTTCAACTACTCCTGATCTGACTCCTGCACAAGCGTTGGATCCACCTCTAGAGCCTATCTGGGCTCAGGGTTCTCTTGCTACCACCGATTTGTTAGACTTAGTCTTGCCTTTTGATGAAGCTATAATCGAAGCAATGACTAGTCCAGACAAACCTTGGGAAGATCTTCATCACAGATCATATTTCCTCCCAGAGTTAAGCCGAATCGAGACCAGAGAATTCACTATCACCATGATAGGAGATCAACCATGTCCCATGAACCTCTTAGCTACACAGTAAATTTATGCTGAGGGAAATATGGCGACTATCACTGCCACTATACCTATAAACATCTCCCGAAACCCTGGCGTCGTGGAGAATGTCTTCATCGGAGCGGATTGCTCCCCCGAAGAGGTTCAGATTTACACGGATCTTTTCAAAGAATTCCACGACGTTTTTTCCTGGTCTTATGAGGAAATGCCAGGCATCGATCCGAAAATAGTTGAACATGAGATCACAACGTATTATGATGCTAAGCCTGTTCAACAAAAACTTCGTCCAGTTAATCCTAGGAAAGCAGCAGCCATCAAGGATGAGGTTGAGAAATTGCTCAAGGCAGGGTTCATTTACCCGATTAATTTGACTCAGTGGGTGTCAAGCCCCGTACTGGTCGATAAAAAACAAGGTACGATTCGTGTATGTATTGATTTTTATGATTTGAATAAGGCATGTCCAAAAGATAATTATCCAACCCCATTCATCGATCAGATCATTGATGAGTGTGTCGGTTGTGAAGCCTTTTCGTTCATGGATGGTTTTTCAGGATATAATCAAATCCAAATCAAACCTAAGGACTAACACAAAACGACATTCATTTGTTCGTGGGGTACATTCGCTTATCGTAAGATGCCTTTTGGTCTCAAGAATGCTGGAGCCACTTTCCAGCAGGCCATGTCTTTTGTGTTTCACGACCTCAAACATATATTCAAGGGCTATCTATATGATTTAACATCATGCTCTCCCAAGCGAAAGGATCATCCTATGCACCTCCGACTAATCTTCGAGCACTGTCGCTACTTCAGGATTCGCTTGAATCCCAACAAGTGCAACTTTTGCGTCACGTCAGGACATTTGTTAGGTTTCATCATTTCAATAAAAGGGATCATGGTCGATCCTCTTAAGGTGGAGGCAATAATCCAGTTGCCCCCCCCACGCACAATCTTACAACTTCAAAGTATTCAAGGCAAGGCAAACTTCTTACGACGCTTCATCGCCAACTATGCCGAAATCACCAAGGGATTTATGCATTTACTGAAGAAAGATGTTCCCTTTTTCTGGGATGAAGCCATTCAATGCTCTTTCGATGCATTAAAACATGTCCTCAATACCACACCTCTGCTACGGCCACCTAGTTATAACAAAGAATTCTTATTATATCTGGCTGCCGCAGATTCAACCATAGGCATGGTTTTAGTTCAGGTTGATGATTCATTTTCCGAATACGTAATCTATTACCTGAGCCGAGGCCTCGTAGGACCGGAACTTACTTATTCCCATCTCAAAAAACTTGCGTTGGCAGCAGTTCATGTTGTCCAATGGTTCCGTCACTAAGTTCTATTTTGTAAGACCATCGTCGTTGTCGTCGTGAATCCATTCCAGTACATGTTGACACGACGAGTTATCGGCGGAAAAATAAGTAGATGGATGGTAATCCTCCAAGAATATGACTTAGACTTCATTTCAGCCAAGTCCAAAAAGTCACTGGTCTTCGCAAAACTTATCTCGGAGCTTCCGGTTGAGTTAGGTGACGTTGTGCCTGAGGAATCACCTATCCGGGGGGATATGTTTTTGATTGAATCTTCAGACCCCTGGTACGGAGATATACTGATCTATCTCCAGACTTTGAATTGCCCCACCTTTTCTTCTCATGACGAGCGTCAGCGGATACACCATCAAGCTAAGAAATATCTCATACTCAATAATACGTTGTATCAGAGAGGTGTAGACTGCATCTTGCACCGATGTCTCACTCATGAGGAGGCCGTCATAGTGCTCAATGATTGTCATAAAGGAGCTTGTGGTGGTCACTTGTCCGGGTTGGAAACAACCCAAAAGATTTTATGAGCAGGTTACTTCTTGCCCACACTTATGAAAGATTGTATCGAGTCGGTCAAGAAGTGCCATCCATGCCAAATCTTCTCACGAAAGATGAGGGCACATCCAACTCCCATGTTTCCTGTTATCACAGTTGGTCCCTTCACTAAATGGGGGATTGATTACACTACATGCAACCCCCCATCAGCAAGGGGGCACCACTATATCATCGTAGTTTTCGACTACTTCACTAAGTGGGTCAAAGCTATGCCAACATTTAAAGATGATGGAGAGACTGCAACTCTCTTCTTATTTAACCAGATTATAGCGCAGTTCGGCGTCCCGAGAGAGATTGTCACTGACCATGGCAGTCACTTTCAGAACCAAATGATGTCTAAGTTAACATCAAAGCTTGGGTTATGGAAAGAAAATTCCTCACCTTACTATCCCCAAGCCAATGGGCAGGTGGAAGCTATTAACAAAACTCTTAAGACGATTCTACAACGAACTATCAACTCAGCCAAGTCAAATTGGCATTTGATGTTATTCTCAGCATTATGGGCTTACCGAACCTCAGTTAAGACTGCAACCGGTTTCTCACCTTTCCAACTCGTTTACGGGATGGAGGCAATCTTGCCCATCAAATGTCAAATTTCATCTCTGAAACTGGCGGTACAGTTATTTCCAGACACTTCTCCGCTTGAAGAACGGTTAGTACACCTTGAGCATCTTGATGAACAGCGTCGCGATGCAACCCTAGCCAACGAGGCTCATAAACATAAGGTCAAGTGTCAATATGATAGGTCCGTTTGTCCTCGGGTTTTCTCTGAGGGCGACCTTGTCCTGGTCTATGACCAAGATAAGGAGCCCCTGGGGGCAGGAAAGTTCAAACCCATGTGGTTCGGACCCTTCATTATTAAGGAGGTTTTAAAAAAGGGCACTTATTGTTTGGTCGATTTTGAAGGGAATGCTTTGGCGGAGCCTAGAAATGGGCTCTACCTCAAGAAGTATTACTCATAGAGAGGTCACTGTGAGTAACTTTTTGTAACATATGTATAGTCTTTGCACTATTACTTTTTTACATTTCTTTTGAAAAACGTGTTATGGACGTGTCATTGATGCTATCTTTTGTCCATATGGAAGATGTCAAGTGAGTCCGAGGTGTTCGTTGGGTATGCGGATGGTGCTAGTAGACACACGTGGAGGCTTGCCTCTGTAGCTTGGGTAATCTTTACACCACAGGGTCAAATGTTATCTTCCGTAAGGATATGCTTAGGTAACACCACAAATAATGTTGTTGAGTATAGTGCAGTTATTGAGCTACTTCGTGATGCTCTGTCATTGGGTATCTCTCGTCTCCGGGTCTATCTAGACGCTCAACTAGTTGTGTCGCAGCTAAATAGAATATATCAGGTTCATGAACCAACTTTACATCGACGATTCCTTAGGGTACGTCTCTTGGAACACAATTTTTATTATATTACTTATTTTCATGTTCCTAGGAGTCTAAATCAAATCACAAATACTCTAGCTAATCACATTTTAGATTGGCATCTTGCTCACATATAAAAAGATCATGATCATACACATGTAAATACATTTTTGTACACATAATCCATAAGACACAAAAAAGAAATAAAAACCATATATAAACATCCTAAAACCCTCAGAGTACATAGATGGGCGCAAGCGCCTCAAAAGTGGGAACCATAAACGAGTCACTGGGCTTATGCCCTCAAAAAATATATATACATATCGGTGCTCGTGGCACATAAAATTCTAAATCCTGTTCAGGGCCTATGGGCCCTGTTATAATCACATACAGCCTGGCCCAAACGCCTAAACAATCGGACCCATGTCCGAGGTACCCCCACAATATGAGTCTGCAAGGAGGGAGACAAGTCCTCTATCTCTGTCATGGGAACTGTGAGAGTAAGCACAATAAAGTTTTGCTCAATCCGCCTCAGGACTCTCTCGGCCTCTCTTGCTGGGAGGTTCCTGGCTACTACTGCTCCTCCAGTGGCAGCAACTGTGGCTTCAGGCCGTGGGCGACGCCTGTTCCATGCATAGTCGGCAGGTCGCACGGGTCCCACATCTGCATGCAAGAAACGTTCACCCATCAAAAACTCTGTTATACAAAAAACATGATATACATATGCAAACAAAAATAAAAATAAAATATAGGCGAAGACTAACCCATCTCCCCTTGCTCCTCACCAGGAGACACTGGTATCATTGGATCTCTGGAGAAGTCAATCCCCGCATATGGGTAGTCCTCAATAGCCAGGATCTGCTATGACAACCAAGCAAAAAAGTCGTCGTTGAAGGCCTCTATGGTCCTTCCACCACCCTATCGCGACAACAACGCTACCCATCTGCATACTGAGGGGAAAGTAGCCAGATGTCCTTGTACTGTAAGCCGAGGACTAAAACATGGAACTCTCTCGAAGAAAAACGAACACAATATGGTCCCAAACCTGAAGTTCCTATGTGTCCACTGTCTGCAAGATGTCAACTGACCTGTCATGCTCGCTAGTAGTGTGGTACTCCAATCAAAAATTTGTGCATTCATGCACTGGATTGCATAGTTCATATGTGCGTGCGAAGCCTGATGCACGGCTGCAGAGCCAATAATCCGCCCAAGGAGAGATAAAATAGTTTGAAGGGCAAGGCTGGTAATCCTACTAATGGGTACCGAGGAAGATCTCTAATCGGTCCCAGCCTCACAATACTCCTCTATCAGCTCCGAGACTTTGCTCGGCCCCGTAGGAAAAGTATGAAAGTTGACTGGTTCCCCTCTCCTCGAGAGGCCAGTCAAAAAATAAATATCCTCGGTGGTGGGCACCAAGGATTGCCCCTCTATCATGAAAGCCTCTACATCAGGGTGCCAATAGTCAACTAGGGATTTCAACAGCCTTGGTTGTGCGCACATAAATGGACACAAAAAGAATTTTACTAAACAACACTGCATCAACACGACCATAACGTTCGGATCTGCGGCCACTGACTCATTGGCGACCTCATTCTCCCTCTCCCTCCACTGAGCATACATCCTGCCAACAAAACAAAGCAAAAAAGGAGGGCATCAGTACTTGTTTAAGTCAATTTTTCCACCGCGCGGGGGGTATTCGCGGCCTGTAGAGGCGACAGTCGCGGGTACCCGTGAGCTGTCCCTAGACAACCCGCGTTTGCCTACGGCTGACCTCTTTGAGGTTGACGGCCAGCCCCAAAACACACTTAAATGCAATAAATGAAGTATTGAATTGCAAGATAAGAGAGTTTGTACTTGGTCCAAGCAGAAGTCCGTTTCGTCCACTATAGCTCCCAGAATCATGATCTTTGGCAAAGGGGGTCTTTTGGCTCTAGAGTCAATTTCCAAATCAGCAATGGTGATAATTAGCTGCCAGCTTCTATTTATAGACTTTTTGGCCGCTTTTTGTCACTTTTTGGGGCCCCTTTATCAGTTTCTTTATACCAAAAACCATTTAGAGTGATCCACGAGTTATATGGGAGGGATTTGATCAGGTATTGGAACAATTTTTATTGAGTTTCAATATATATATATATATATTGACGGTTCATAAAAAAAAATTCTTTTCAAAAATCAACTTGAGCATATAGGGTAGGATTTCATCCCGACTGTTGCATCTTGTTGCCTTTTATTCTTATGATATAGGATCGATCCCATCCGGTTGTGGCACGGAACTGTCATATCTTCTCTAGAAGTGTCGCAACTTGGTGGTAGAGATTACCGAAACATGGATGCCCTAGGTAGGTCCTAGTTGCATTATGGTGTCCATGCCGTTTCTAACAACATTGTAGGCTCAGGAGTCCGTATAGTCTTTCCTAAATATGAGTTTGAGCCTCATTCGCATGGGTATTTTTTCACTCTTTGTCTTACCCTTCGGTCTCCAAAAACATTACGGGTCTCCTTTTAAGCCCTTTTCATACCCTTTGAACATGAAAAGATTGTTGAGTGATCTTGTGATCTTTCACGCTCATTAAACTGAAATTTGAAGTCACGTCTGTTCGGCGGTAGTTTACCCCTTTTTCGGTCCGGATGGTCAACTGTACAAACAAAGGAATACTCTATCGAATTCCAATTCTTTAGAAGAGTATCCTCATGTAAGATTTTATTCCTTTTTTGGGCCTGAGGGGCTAAATTTATGAAAAAGAAACCCCCCCGGAGTCCATAGTTAAGATCTTTTCAGACTCCCTAAAATTGAAAAGATCGCCGAGTGACCTTATTCTTTCACACTCGTTAAAATGGTCCAGAAGAACATTCCTGACGAAGTCCATAGTTAAGCTTTTTTCAGACTCCTGAAAATTGAAAAAATAGCCGAGTGATCTTGTCCTTATCACACTCGTTAAAATGGTTTTGAATTGACGTCTAATCGGTGCTAGTTTACCCCTTTTTCGAATAGACTAGACTATTGTTGAAAAAGGTACCCCAATGGAGTTTCCTTTTATGATTTTTCAGACTCTCTAAATATGAAAAATCACCGAGCTTCCCTTCTTTGGGCTCGTTAAACTTACATCGAGGGACATTACCATTGTGTGTTCTATCAACCGCATTTTCATCCTTTACCCATCATCCTAGTGATAGTTTGCCTTTGCATCTTAACACCTTTGGCCACTGGAGGATTTTTCTCGAGTATTATTTCCCTAGAACATCAATCTTGTCCTTGTGCCTTGAGCTTGTATGTTTGTTGTACTCGTTCCTCCATTGTAACGTAATACTCCTTTATTCTTTTTCAAAATCATCAAAAAGAACAAAAAAATCAAATATACCCCAAAAATAGGATTGGAAAAGTATTTTCTTTATTGGCAGCATCATGAGTTGCCCTTGGATAAAGCACATCTTTCCGTTTGATTCATCAGACTTTGGGATGTAGTACGACCTTAGGAAGATTTTCTCTCTATATTGAGTTGTTTCCTCCACCGTTTGGTTACTCTTCCAAACATATGGAGAGTTTGAGTTGCCTCCTGCTTTGTAGACTTATGATTAATAGATATGTTGCCTGAGTCTTATCACTTGTCGTGCTATTATCCAAGGGAAGTTTGTCACTAAGCCTGAGTCGGCCCCTCTACAATATGTCTCTTGTCCGCATACCCGACCATCATGAACGTCCAATCAAGTCTTTGTTCGAAATCACTGAAGCCTTCAGTCTGATCATTAAGATTATCAAGTCCATAACCGATGAGTCGTCGAAGACCTCTGGGTAGTGCATTCGTACACTCATATTACACTCCTACCTGAGTTTTAGAAGATTTTGAAGTTGTTGCTCGAGCTCTGAAGTACAACCATCAGGCTGAATTAGCTTCTGGGAGATGGATAATTTATATGTATATCTTTTTGATTTCGAGATGTAGCTCCGCTATGTATTGTTCGCGACTACTCATCATAGTTGTTGGACATGGATCTATAGTGTATTTGATTGGTAGCCATGGTTCTATTTTATCCCGAGCATGGGTATGCCCACCTCGGTGAGACATTTGATATTTTTTTTGCAGACGGCACCTCCTGATTCCTGATTCTCGGGCTCACTCATTCAATATATCAGTACATATTGGTAAAGAATTGGTAATGTATTTTGGCCATTAGATGCTCTTATGACCTCACACATTAGGGGGCATCTGTTATAACCCTAAATTGCACCACACATGCTTACCTGGCATCAGGCCAACTCATATCCCTTCCTTGCCAAAGCCATGTTGAATAAACTCTTAAAAATCCTCTTAAATCAAGTAAAACGTGCCCTAAACTAATACTGCACGCGTTGGAACGCTGACAGGCCTACTACTGCATGTGTTGGAACGCTGGCTGGCCTACTACAGCCCGCGTTTACCTAACAAAGCACAAAAACAGGAAAGTTTCCGACGAGACAAAAAGCTATGGGTCAATTAACTGAAACTCTCGGCCATGCATGGCTGAGAGTTCGTCCAAAACCCTAGCTCCTTCTAGACTATAAAAGAAGGGGTAGGGATACTATTTGGAGGAGGAAAAAAGATAGCAAAGAAACTTTTCCCAATTGCCAAATCCATTTGTTCCAACCCTTTAGCCTTTCCTCAAAGCCTAAGAAGAATTCAAGAAAAGCAGTTGGAGGACAAAGAAGAGGAAGAACCCAAGATCAGGATCAAGGAACGGTGGTCGATCTCTATCATTATTGTAAGTTGATTCATCTTGAGATTAATAAAAGAATACTTTTCCCATCCCAATGCATGAGTTATATATGATTTATTCGATTTATGCTTAATCTCTAACCCTCAAGTAGAAGAATAGCATGCATGCGTAGTGTTTTGTCTTGATTGCAGGATTGTCTTTGGAAGGAGCAGCGCAAGAAAACGGACAAAGCGCAACGAAGGATCTACACCAAACATCAGTAAAAAGTTTAGTAGGTATTTTCCATGCTTGTATGTGAAAAAGGAGGTTTGAGTTTTGGGGTGATAGGTTAAAAGTGATTTCTTTAGGGTCATGATCTGCATGCAAGCCTAACCCTAGCTTACTAGTCCGTAGGGTATTATTTCCCAACAACAAGTACCAGATGACCTGCAATGCGGGTACCAGAACAAGAATAGTACATGTACTGGAACATGGAAAGTGCATATACCATAACCTGAACAATACATAAAATGTTTCTTGGACATATAAACATAGGATTAAACCATCATCGACAAAACTATTGTATAATCATCCTTTTAATCACTAAAAATATGGAAAATTATGTATTAACCACATAGGATGAATAACAAGAGATAATGGAGGTTTATGGTGTAATTAGGGATATACTAGTGACAAAATGTGGGGAGAAGGTGTAACGATAAGTGTATTTGTATGGCGGAAAATATGACAAAACTGGAGCTCAACACACCCCCAAACCCAAGGATTTGCATGTCCTCATGCAAACAAGGTGAAAAACTTATGATACTCTGCTTATAGATTTATATGGCATTGTTTCTTTTGTGTAGGTGCTAGTTCTTGTGGAATGACACTTTGGAAACTACTACACATTGATTTCAAATAGAGAAACAAAATTATCATAAAAATGGAGAACAAGCAGTGGATGAGGTATTAGAGTGATGGTGAATGATGTGAATATGGAGAATGGTTTATAAAATATTGGTGATGGTGGTTGTATGAACTTGGACATCAATTTTAAGACCAATATTTACTTTGTGGTTCTTTCCTTGGATAGGAAACAATGACTTCATCCTCTTTGACATGACTTACGAATGCTTTATGATGTACGAATAGAAGACACTATAGATGTTGCTTTGTATTTGTATACCACATATTTCCTTTTCATTACTTGGTCTTATCATCAGAGTATATTGTTCATTACGACAAGGGGAGTGAATATGGAGGGTTTACTGAGTAGTTGTGATAATGCATAGTGGAGTGTGCAGTGGGTAATAGTGGTTATGCATCATGTTTTCCAAGTTCTTAGTAAATTAAAAATATTTATACCAGTTTTACCTCAAGTTACCCTTGCTTTGAATTCTAATGCATGTTGAAGCGTAAACTATGCAGAACAAGACAAAATGTCTGCAAAATCATGATGTAGAATGTTGAAATATGAAGATGAAGTGGAGCAAGGATGAGAACTGATGGATATCTAGGAGAGAGTTGATGAATGCCGATCTTCTGAGATTCCTTATGTCTCTCTCTCTCACCCCCAAACCCGCTGGTTTTCATGTCCTCATGCAAACTCTCATTAGCACACAAAATTTCTGCAAGCTGAAAGTGGACTATGTGGAATTGATGCATGTTGAATGAATGAGATAAATGAAGTATGCCAGAGCTGAGAGCTGCTGAAAATATCCTGCAAAAAGTACCCTCGAAAAAGATTTAAATTTATGTATTGTTGGTACAGAAACCTACTGGCTTATGTACCAACAGTACCAATCTAAAAGAACTAAACCAATACTATTATTATGAGAGAAGAAATATACATTTATTCCATGCTTAAAGAAACAACCAAAAATTAAAATTTATTCATGCCTGTAAATTTGGAAATGAAATTTATTTTAAAATATTTCAAGCATAAAGGAAATTTCTAAATTACTTATTACATATGATTTCATCAATCATTAACAATTGTATGCTCAAGAAACCATGTGATTTATGATGGGGCATTTTTCCTCTCATCCTTGAACATGAAAACATGAGGATATAAGTGGTTTTTGATAAATGAGAAACCGATAGGAAACCAACCATCCCTATTTGATTTTTCAGAGAATTTCTATCATTCAAGTGATATTGATAAAGTTCGCATTTGAGTTTATTAGACTCCTACACTTATGGGTCCCACCTCTAGGACAATGACATCCTCGATATGAATGACGGGTCTTGAGACCATCTAACGAAAATTCTCAAATGGCAATTAGATGAGGTTCATTAGTCTTTGTTCAACCATGCATGCTTTTTGTTAACGATTTACACAAGTATATTGTTCATACAGACAAATATAGATTAGGCATAATGAAAGACATCAAAATTAGAACCCATTGCTAGCAAGCCTATTCAATACTCTGATGGGGTAATTTTGACATCTAAGAAATATCCTTCCCAGGAAGAATGCCCCATTTCCCATGAGCCTATTCAGTACCCTGATGGGTTTTCCTAGTTATACCACAGGCCGGTACCCACTGCCAGCAGACCTGTTCAGTATCCCAACGGGTTATCATCTTACACCCATTTTCCATCAAAGGCTCTTGTCCCAATATTTACCCTTAAGATAGAATTTATATATTTCTTTCGCATGGGTGAATGGGGGAGCATCTTTGAAAACCTTTTTACATGATGGGATGGTATTGAGTTGGAAGATATTTTATAGATTGCCCATACAAGATTGTTCGTATGAAAAATAGACTTATGTATCGAGATTGGTCAAAAGACATATCATGGTCAAACTTACTTAATGTGTGGTGGATGAGGCCATGAGAGAATGACCTAAATGTGCCTCTAGTCCCCAAGTTCATCTTCTGCATATAAGATTGTGTTCCCTCACAAGTAGAAGTTTCCTTCACTCTCCTACTACTATTTGATAAGAATGCTTGAATAACAAGTTTTGATATGAAACTAGGATGTACAAGTTACCTATGGGCATCATTATGCAGACCTTAAATATTTTGTAAATCCCCATAATATTTTAAAGATTAGGCTTATGAGCAACTTTAATTATTAATAGTCAGAAATCTATATGTAATAATAAGAAGAAATATCTTAAGTTGTTTTGGTTTTTGATGTTAGATCACCAATATTATATTCATCTCATTTCATTTATTTGAAAAGAAACACGAAAGATGTTGCATTTATTTAGAACTAGGTTAACTAACATGCAACTTTTACTCTATCCTACCTAAGAACAAGAAATTATATTTCATGTGTAAGAATATTTCCAATGTAACCATGTGCATAACATGTGTAGAAACAAATTCATACTCGGGTTTGAAAGATAAGCTTTAATGTATACCAGAATACGAAGAACCAACTGCTTTGATGATGATGTGGAGAGTTGTTGAAGAAGAGAGTGGTTCTTCAATATTGTTGTCATTTGGAACCAATGTTCAATGTAATCTTGATGTTCTTGGTTCACTTCCTCATTTAGACCACTCTACATGTCTCCCTCTATCATGTCACACAAATTATCTTCTTTCAGATGGTTTGTCACCTGTATGCATACTGGATCTGGCGATATACATGTCAATAACTCCTTGATCTCAGGTTCTAATGGTGGCTCTCCATCGAATGTGTTCCATGATTCTTTAGTCTCTCCTATAGGTTGGAAAGAGTGATTACAAAAGGATTTTAGATCTTCTTGTGGATGTAGCTCATGGAACTCTTCTTTTTCTATCACTTCCAAAGAGGTAGATAGGTTCTCGACTATTGTCAAGATTTTCTCTTCCTGAGAGGTAGAGATCCCAACTTCTGCTAGGATTTGAGAGAGTTCTGTTAAAATATTGATCATCTTTGAGTTCTTGTTGTTGGTTGATGGGTCCTATTTCACACATGGATTAGTGTAGAGGGGGGTTCTTAAAGTGCCCAATTGTTTTTTAAATCCCAAGGAAATAAAAAGAAGAAAACTAAAATAAAATGTAAGCAAACCAATTATATACTTGAAGCGCCACTGTGCTACTAGGACCTTGTTTTAACCAAGTTATTTGTTCACACAAGTTAGCTTCTCTTCTCATATATATAAAAAAAATGGCTAATGCTAATAAAACACAAATTCTAACTACTAAAAGGAAGAGGACAACCTAACTTTGGAGTAACCCCACTAAAGTGGATGTGTGGGCTCTTCCCTTACATCTTACCATCTTCTCTATGCCTTTAGGTTTTCCTTAAAATCACACCACACTTGCATGAAAATAAACACACTTGCATGAAAAGAAACACACTTTCATGAAAGGAACACTCAAGGCTTTGGAGAAATAAAAGCAACCTACCTATGCTCTAATCCCTTTAGCACCTCCCCGACAACGATGCCAAAATTTTGGGGATAAATATATGTACTATTAATTTTCACATTTAATTATCAACCGGGGATCATAAGCTTCGAGGTGCAGGTGCATGGAACGCAGGATCATAGCCTATTCTAGCCTAATCTAAAGATGACAAAACAATCTTTAAACCCATACTGCAACAATTTAATAGTAAGGATCCATCACTGAGACGTAGGAATAACTTAGCTCTATAAGGGATTATATCAAAATCTTTCTTGCACTCTGGGTGATGTTCCTGTGATTAGTCGTGAGTAGCTTACATAAGTTTTCTTTCCTTCAATCATTATTTCCTATAGCGGATCCACACTTAAATGCAATAAAAGAAACAAGCATACGGAAATGAAATTCATGATAGAAAATAACACCTTAGGAAGAATTCCAATGTGGGAAGGCCATATCTCACGAGTTAGACCTCTAATTTGTCCATTGGTGTTTGAAGCTACAAACTTGCAATAAGAAGCCAAGCAAAATGAAATACTAAAAAAAAACTATGTGATCAACAATTTATTGTAAAGATCTATCCCAAAATGGGAGGATTAAATTCTATTCTACAAAAGGATAACAAAAGCATTCATGAATAGCAAAAACAAGAGAGGAAATTAACGCAGAAATAAGTGTAGACTAGTACAAAGCAATGCAAAAACAAAATTGACTATGAACATAAATAATTCTTAAAGAAATCCAAACTTAAACTGTAGAAATATTAAGAAAATGTAAAATCACACATCATAAACTCAGAACCACTCATCAAATGAATACATCCATAAAGTAAAGGAAAAAGAAAGGGATGGAAAGGAAAAGAATGAATATGAGAAGAGGAGGTGGTTTTCTGTGTAATTGAGATACAAACGCAACATTTAAACTCAATAAATAATACACAGAAAATGAGGAAGAGATGACAACAATCGATTAATTGATTGTAATATATATTCAAATTGACAACTAAGGAGCGAACCGTGTGAGGAAAGATGAGGTGAATATAGAAGAGAAAGGTGATATATATAGAAAATGGAACAACTCTATTTTACACTATTTGGGACAACATAGAATAGGTGAATGGATATGTGAATTGGATAGTAGGTTTTGATGTGTGAGTAGGATGACAAATCAATGGTGGAGAAGGATAGATGCAAAGAGCAGTTTGAATGATTAAATAGATGAGAGTGAAGCATGGAAGCAAGGAAACATTGTCCACAATTACTTAAGCACAAAAACATAGCATTGAAAGGATATGCAAATATAAGCACACATAAGTAATGAAAGGAATACAAACTAGACTCAAAGATTAAGGAGTGTAATAATGTACTCAATTGAGAAATGTGATCTGAGTGTAAATTCATCCATCTAATGCAACAACATAAGATTAAAAAAACTTTAACTCAAATGATAAAAAAACTAAATTTGACTTGTAATGAAATAAACACACAACACAATGTTAATCTACCAAGCAAATAGAATATAGCAACACTTACCCATTCTGAGGGGCCCTTCGCAGGAGGTGAGTGCTTCTTGAAGACAATCATATCAAGCTATAAGAATTCTCAATG
The DNA here is from genome assembly GCA_009831015.1 of Picea engelmannii. NCBI lineage: Eukaryota > Viridiplantae > Streptophyta > Pinopsida > Pinales > Pinaceae > Picea > Picea engelmannii. Next base: position 99,180 of record ML805966.1, on the reverse strand, counting down.
TGGAAGCAACACTCAATTCTTCATTGAGATCAAAAACTCTGTTTTTACATAGCTAACAACTCCTTAAGGCTTTCTCACATGAATAAATCTCTCCTTTACAAAATATTCATGAAACTAATTGTCTCTTTCTCATAGCCCTATAAGGCTTATTTATACATGCAAAATCATTGAGAAATGGATGGGACTGAACCCCAATGCTCATATTTCAAATTTACAATTTTAGATAAAATCCTCAAAAATCTGGGTTTTATTGCAATTTGGGCAGATTCGAGTTAGGCCCCCACCCATATCTTCCAAACCAATTCTAATTTTGAAAAATTTCCCACACACTACTCAATTTTCCATATTCTAGACAAAACCCATTTCGTAGAATTTCTATATCTGATTCCATATGCACAATAATCGAGGTGCAAGTTGGAAGTTTGAGATTTTCACTAATTTTAGCATAATCATTCCCCCTGAGCTAGAGGTCCAAATGTGTAAGTTGTGTGAATTTTTCCTCATGTTTCCGCATGTAAACGTGGCTCTGGACAAAACTCATGTCCCCGATTTTCCTCTAGAAACTTTCAAAAAAATCGAATTATTTCTAGTACCGGATAGTTGTTGATGCTGGTATCGGATGACCTAGAGCATTCTGGTACCGAATGGTTTCTGTAACATTCTAGTACTAGATGTGTTGAATTGTGAGTACTTGATTATATAAAGTGTGAGTATCATATGACAAGGAGTGTGGGTACCAGATGACATGGAGTGTGAGTATCAGATGACTTGTAGAACCTTCTGGTACCGGATGACTTGGAGTACCGGATGAGGGAAATATTGGTACCAGACGTAATGAGTGTTGGATTACATGGATTATGGGTACCATATGACATGGAGTATGGGTACCATATGACTGTGCAAGTACCGATTGACTGTAGAACCTTCTGGTATCAGATGACTTGGAGTACCAGGTGACCTGCTATGCGGGTACCGGAAAAAGAACAATACATGTATCAGAACATGGACAGTGCATATACCAGAACTTGAACAATACATAAGATTTTTCTTTGACATATAAAGATAGGATTAAACCATCATCAACAAAACTATTGTATAATCATCCTTTTAATCACTAAAAATATGGAAAATGATGTATTAACCACATAGGATGAATAAAAAGAGATAATGGAGGTTTATGGTGTAATTAGGGATATATTAGTGACAAAATGTGGAGAGAAGGTGTAATGATAAGTGTATTTGTATGGCAGAAAATATGACAAAAATGGAGCTCAACAATGTGGATACTACAACTTAAGGCTAGCCACAAGGCCATTGTGACCTATACTTGGTGATGGACAACAAAGATTGTTGACTTAGAGCTTTAGTCAATTACAACAAGTGCAATTGTATATAACAATCCATTATATAAGGTAGTGTTGGATTTTGGCGTGCATAACTCACACTCTTTTCTCTAATACTCTTTAGTGAATTAGAATGTTTACGAGTGTCTATGAAATCCAACATACCCCCACTATTTAGTAGATGTTTTACTTTTTTCTTTTTCCAAATGTGTTGTGCATTTCCTTTATTTATACCAAATAGTGGAGGTTTTCACTACCAAATAAATTAGATTCAATTCAAATTCAAATCATGGTTTCATCTTTTTATTTTCACTTCTCAGTAAATTTTGGTAATGAATTAAGCAAATGTTGAATAAAAAATAATTAGAACTTTATTTCTTCATGTTCTTAATTCCAAGGTAATTTAAAGGAAATACTCATAGGTATTTTAGCTTAATGTGGCAACATTTAGTTTATTTAGAATTTCCCAATGTTTTGTAATTTATTAAGCATTGCTAATTGATAATTGACATTATCATTTACATATGTCTAACACATAATTTTTCATTGTTTTAATCAACAATAAAAAGGGGTCCATGAATTGTAATATGGAAATGAACTTTCTGAAGGATTAATGGAAATAATTAAGATAATAGTGTAACTTGGCCCTTTTTAAACTACCTTATGAGGTTATTTAAATGATACACTATAAAATATTTTAATCTCATGTAGTGGATTCACTTAATAACAAGCATTGAAAGTATGTGAATACTATCAAATTTGTTATGGATTTCTACATTTACCACTGCCATTTAACATTTGTTTAACACAATGAATTGTTGATCTTTGTTTCGTAATAAGCATGTTAATGAAAAGTCTCCTAGGAGAGGTGCAAGGCACGTGGGATTATGCCAACATTCTAAGATGCAAATAATGGGCTCAAATCTTCGAAGAAGAATTATATAGAGAAGAGTAGCATGGTCTTTTGATTGCTTTTTTTAATCTCAACATTCTAAGGTGTGATTGTTTGTTGTTGTTTCTATGCTTACCTAATTGCACTACAATTTTCTAGCACAAATAATATTTGTAAATGGCCCTTGTTTATACTATCTATGCTTCATCTTTAATATCTTGTATGCAATGAATTGTCTTGTGAGTTCATTTTCTTGTATTGCATTATTCACTAACTATTGTTGGTTGTAGCTCTCCACTTTGGGTATTGATGATCAATATCTATTGGTGTCTACCACATTATGTTTCTCCGACATTTTTAATTGCCAACAATTGAGTGGTAATTTTTCCATCCTTCAACTTCTTAAATTGGAAATTAACTTGGAACTTTAGTGATGAATGTTCAAGGCATTGGGATATCAAGATGTAGATGTTTTCTGATTTGTAGTCTTCATTACTTCAAAGCTAATGATAATGTTTTGAAAGGTAATGTTATTTTTTTTTTATATAGATTGCATGCATTTATATATGGGTTTTATGCACTAATAGTTTAGTTTTTGCATTTCTATTGTTATTTTGGTGTTTAAGATTATGATGTACAATTTAGAATTGAATCAAATTACTAAAATTTCAGTTGGTTATGTATCACCTTTAATAAATTTACAATATATTTTGTTTGCCTCAACCTCCAATTGACATAAATTTTCATAACAAACTCATTCATTCCGCCACGTTGTATAACTCTTGTATTAAGTTATGACATTTCATTTATGATCTATGCATCACATTTGTAGTGTGTTGTTACTATACTTCAAGTTGTCATTATGGGTATCTATCTTAACATAAAAGCATCTCTCTCATTAACAATGTCTTTTGAGTTATGTTTGTCAAATTCATCATCATTACATGTGATGGTTAATTGTCAAGCTTGAAAATTAGTTGGTAAATTTTTCACTTCTCTTGATTTGATTCACATTGGATTAGTTAAATGTAAGATTAATTGGATATGATTTGTGGAAAAAGACACCTATATTTCTTGGTTTTAATTGTTGAATCATTGGATTCCTTAGATATGCACCTTATACACAGTTTACATGTATTTGTCAAGGGTTTTCATAATACTTATTCAGTGAAATACTTATAGTTAATTCAACATGCAACTTCTTTATTTTTTGGTTGTTTGTTAGAAATGTGTCCATTACTTGCAGGGCCAACATTTCAACTGTTGGCTAAATAACCACAACCTAGGGGCATCCAAGCGATCAAAATCACCTGGGGATCACACCTGACCTAGGCCTCACCAACCCTTAACATGGTTGGATTTTTGGGTGTCTCCTCCCGAATAAACACACTATAAGGGTATTGAACTCTGGCCGCCTAGAAAATGAAACCCACACCTTAATATGCAACTTCTTTATTAAAAAATTGTTCAATTTTTTTATTTTTTACGCTAGTATTTATATTAATATCATTCAAAAAAATTTACAAAAATAACCACCTATGGCCTCCCATAAGGAAACCAGGCCATATAGAGTCAAATTTTGTAGTCATTGTTTTCTTACCCTGGCTATCATCGAAAGATCTTGTATATTCCAACGTAGTATATCAAGGAAACTAGAAAATAACTAGAAAAAAAAAGAAACATTTTTTAATTGAGCATGATAAAAAGAATGGTTGTATCAATCTGACATGCCCAATAAGGATGATTCCTAAGGCATCTCTTTCTTCATGTGGTCTTTAGGCATGGGGTCCTTAATGATGATATGGTTGGAGGCATCTCTGTAGTGACCAAACTTGGTGCACTTCCCAACATTATAACATTGCATGAAGTTTTCTTTTCTCACGACAAAGTTATTCTTCCTCCACGACTCAAATTTTAAAACTCCATCTTTATTTCTATATCACAACTCTGAAAACTTTCTTCAATTTGTTATATCGCGCATGCCAAATGTTCTTGTCGCACATCGAAAATTTACCTCATGTGACACAACATCCTAGATAAAACATTCTCCTTTGTGACATGCTTTTAACGCCTCTAAATTTTTTATCGAATGTATTGTGTCACACTTGAAAATTATTCACCTGTGACACATCATATTGAAGAAGAATTTACTTGACATGATAATCCCTCTCCTCCATGTCACATTGTCCAAAAATTTCGCATCTTTAAATATTTTGAGCATGCGACGTATCATGCCACAAAATTTTGTGGTACAATACATCATGCCCTTAAATGTTTTCGAGTCTTCGCGTCAATACATCATTCCCTTAAATTTTGTGGTACAATACATCATGCCCTCACATGAAAAAAATAATAAAACTTCTTCGAGTCTTCACATCCCTCTTCGTATCACATGAAATTTGTCTTTGTTTGATACAAGATGTATCACAAAAAGTTTAACTTCATGTGATACTCATAGTGTCACACAAACTTAAGTTTCATGCAATAAGAAAAAGTTTCCAATTTTTCCTTAACTCAAATATTATGTAATTTTCCTTATAATTCTACATTATTTTTCCCTTGTAGGTTGAGGCTATAACACTCCTTAAGATTATCATAGACTTATAATAGGATGCAAGGATGATGCATTGCTAAAGTCATGAAGTTGATGCTTTGGGTTTATAGTCCCAAATCAAATGTTTCATCCATCTACCCAACTCATTGTTGTAATATTGGTTGTTGTTATTGATGTCAACCCTAGTCATGGGTTTTGGACCACAAGATTGATGAAGGTATTTGGACATGAAGGGAAATGCATATGAATATAAAACACCCATGGATGGATAGCATACATCATGTTGTTTTTGGTGGTATGTGGCACGTCACGTGGATCCTCATGGTTGAGGAGAAATGAATTTTTGAAGATGACAAAGTGAATTGAAGAAGGAATTACATGTAGGCCCTTAAGATAATTAACGAAAAGAATTACAAAATAGGAAAGTGTCAGGTCGACAATAATGTTAAAAGGAAGTGACATAAATGGTATAAATAAATATCATTATACATTCATTTGATACACAAGTCTAATTTCAGAGGAAATCATAAGTAAAGAAGGTCGGATTTCAAGGGAGGATGAAGTCTTTTGGTGATGTGTTCTAAGGTATGTTATTTTCATGTCATCTTACCATTTTTTCTATCACTTTTTTTCTAGAACGATTTAGATAGTGAAATTGCTATGGTATTGAAGAGACATATCAAGGTACCCGTGGTACAATTTTTAGCTCTTGATTCACTATAATTATCGAAATACACTCTGTGGAAGATAGGGTTTTTGACCAGTCCTGAAGTTAGTCAATAAACAGGTGTTCCGGGTAAAACAGTCATAAATTCTTCATAGAGATTCCAAATTATGTGGGTCAAATTGCATTGGAAATAATACGGACTTCTTTTTTGGGTGTGTGAGTTTTAGAATATGATGTTAAATATTGAGCATTGGGCATTTTGTACAAGTTCGGTCTCCTGAATAAACCAGAATTGAACAAGGTCTACCATTCTCTCTATAACTTCTTTTTGGGGAGGATGCAAGGAGTGAAACTTCGATAATTTTCAGAGAATAAACTGAATAATATTATCTACAGGATCAGAGTATTCCAAGAATTGAATAATTGTAGAAATTGAAGAAGTCTCAGGAAGCATTATTAGGTTGTATGTGATGGTTGGTTGATGGTGATGATTTAATGTGAAGTTTTATTATCTCTCGTATATTATTGGGTATAAGGAAGGGGAAAAGATGGAGAGTTCAAATTTCTCTTGATATTGGAGTATTGTATATCCCTCTTGGAGGTTTATCCCTCTCTTTACACTTGGAAGTTGTAGCTACCTTTGGAATTCATTACTTCCCTTGAATAATAACTATTGATTATTTCTCATATATTGTGCATGGTGTATTGTGGTGTATTGGTGTAAATCTTATACTATTGTTCATTTCTCATTGGATATAATTGAATGGTTTAAGTATAAGTTGAAAAAGGTTTAAAATTGTACTTGATATTGATTCACCCCCCTCTCAGTATCAACAATTGGTATCAGAGAAGGTTGCCTTCAGAACAATGTAATGACTGGAAGGAAAATCCTGAGCAGAGATGGATGACCATGAGCACATTTCAAATGGGATTCAAAAATTTGATGGAAGAAATTATGCATACTGGAGTGATAGAGTGAAAAATTAACTAACATCTTTGGGAGTAGACATTTGGTACTCAGTTGTAAATTTCTATGTAATCCCAAATAATGCTCCAATCGATCCAAATGAGAAAAATCTTATGAGTTGTAATTCAAAATCCAGACATGTTATTCCAGCAGCATTGGCTCCAACCATTGCTAGCAAAGTGATGGTCTGTAGAACTGATAAGGATGTATGGGACAAACTCAAGAGAATCTATGAAGGTGATCCAAAAGTTAAGCAGGACACGCTTCAATGACATGGAGCAGAAATTGAAAATTTGAAGAAGAATGAAAAGGAAGATATTGCAACCTATTTTCTTAGAGTTGATGAAGTTGTTAATGCTATTAGAGGATTAGGTGAAGATATCGATGAATCCTTGGTTGTACAAAAAGTGTTGAGATCACTTCTCTTGAAGTATGATGCTAAGGTCTCCCCCATTGAAGAAACTAGGGACTTGACCAAAATGACAATGGATGAATTACATGGGTCTCTTATAGCATATGAAATGAGAACAGGCACAAAAAGTGACCAGCCAAACAATGAAGCAACCTTTAAATCCATAAAAAATACAAAGACAAGGATAACGACCTTGATGAAGAAATAACAAATTTCGTAAGAAGGTTTCAGAAGGGAAGTGGAATATACAAAGGTAAGTATCCTCTCAAATGATTTAACTATGGTAGAATAGGACATATTGTTGAAAAATTCTACTATAAAAAGAGAAGTCTCAACAATAAAAAGAGATTCTACTCCAAGGATGATGAAAGCTCCTCAGATGAGAGTGATGAAGAAGATAATGATGGAGGAGAAGTCCTCTTCATAACCAAAGAAAACCAGGATTATGATCACAAGAATTCTAAAGAAGAATAAATCATTTGTTAAGAAGATTCAGATGAAGAAACCAACCTTGATTCCTTTTGGGGATACAAAGACAATGCAGAGAGTGAACAGGAAGATGAGAATCTTGAAAAGTTGAAGTATGTTGAAACTAAAAATAGAAACCTTAGAAAAACAAACATAATACTAAAAGGTGAATTGAGTAGTTGTGAAGAAGAGAATAACAAGATTGAAAAGACCATTAATATCTTGAATAAACAATTAGAAGATTATGAGAAACTGAAAGCAGAATTGGATCACACAAAAGGGGAGCTCCTATTGACAACAAAAAAGTTGAAGAAGTTTGAAAAACGAACTAAAAAATTAGATGAGATCCTTAGCAGTCAAAGATCTCCAAATGACAAGATAGGACTAGGATACAATGACAGTTTGAAGACAACAAAACAAGAAAAGGAAGTTGGAAATGATGAAACCAACATTCCAGAACAAGTTGAACAACAAGATAGAAGACTAGAATTCAGAAGGAATGAGACATCAAGAAG